>JAKLMY010000150.1:0-72196 GCA_022814645.1 Ganoderma meredithae
GTACGACAGATGGTATTGATTGCAGTGCGATAAAAGAAGCGCCCACTTGCGTGGTGGTGGTAGGAGAGAAAGGAGTGCTGCGCGCTCGGCGCTCAGCAGTCACCTTCTACACCAGCGCGAGCCTCGGGGTTCTCCTCTTGCTCGCGCAAAATGTCGACCAAGTCCGACCCCGTGCACCCTCCAAAGGGTTCCCGCGCGCATGCGAGTGTAAAGTTCACTGTGAGGTGGCGACGTTTTGCTTACTCAAGCAAGTAGTGGTCAGTGGACGGAATGGGGTGGCCACCTGCTGGAGTGGGGGCTTCGAGGCTCGAGCCGCATGTGATCATCCTTCAGGGCAGCGACTTCGATGAATCACGGTGCTCCATGAGTTTCAGCCATTTCTTACGAAGAATAAATGCGGGCAGGGTATTTGTATTTGTATGAGATAGGTTGCAAAGCACATACTGTCCGTGAGCTTCTTTGGCAATTTGGACATATTCGGCAGGATTGTCAAGATCGTTAGGGTCATCGTCCAGAAGATCCTCGACGTTCCAGGGCAGTCCTGAGTCAGCATCCGGGGTAGACGTTGAGCGATACTCATCCATTTTGGCTAATGGCAAGGGAGGTGCCATTGAAGGGCGATATGGTTAAAATCAGTTCCCCCTCCGTAGGCGAGTCGAACGTCCCATCCTGGTGCACGACGCATTCCCAATCCTCCCAGCTGCCCTTTTACATATGCACACACCCTGGGTAGCATGCGCCGAGGAATACGTGTCATTATCGCGTACTCCCAGGGGAGAACGGACCAACAAGAAGCTGATGGGGTCCGACAAAGGATGAACACGGAAAGCTATCTTGCTGGAACATTACTTTGCCTCGACGAACACCCCGAGCCACTTCTGGCACTTCACAAGCTCCTCCTACCGCGAGTATCAGAATAAGCAAGAGGACTGATTTCAAGCAATCGTCTATGGCCTACGTTCGATATCTGCAACACTTCCTGAACGTCGAGTCGAACGCCGTGTGAACACTTCACGGCGGCCTTCCTCGACGAGACCGAATCGCGTTTGCACGGCTTCCCGCGACTGTCTCGCCCGGTCGACTTATACCGTTTGATAAGGACATCGAGCACGCCTTGTATGGTTGCCACTACAGTGAGAAGCGATATCGGAAACCTCAGCAGGTCCTGCTCTGGAGTGGCCACAACAGAACGTCAGTACGCGCGCGAGTTCCTGGTCCTGAACTTTGCAGGGTAGCCGTAGCTGATAGTCGGGGGCCCGAGCAACGCGGGAAGAAAGGGGACATACGCTGCAGAGCATCACACAGCACATCCCACGCCTTCGCCTTTACACCGTCCCACCCCCCATCGAACCCTACGAGCCTGCGCAGAGTCGGCAGCGCCTCCCACAGCTCCTCGATGAACGCGCCCGGGGTCGCGCTGCCGATGCGGTACGAGAGCGCCTCGAGGACGTCGCGCTGCGCGTTCTCGAGGTCCGCAAAGTCCATCGCGTGCGGCGCGAGGTTGAGGAACTCTTGCGCGTAGATCACGTCGAGCGGAAAGAGCACGTCGCGGTGAAACTGTCGCCGACAAGACGGCTTTGATGAGGCGTGCGTGAGGAAGGCGAGACCGTTGTATGGGCGCACCTTGACGCTCAGCGCGAGACATGCGACGGCAAGGTCCCATGTGACGGCCTCTCGCGCATCCGGCTCTTCGTCTCCGTCGGTGCTGCTGACGAGGTGGAAGTAGCGCATGAAGAGGTTGCCGGCGTGAAAACGCGTCTCGCTGGAGGTTGACAGGAGGTCGAAGAGGTCGCCGGGCGTATAGGACGTGATGAGCTCCTCTTCGGGCGGCATGACCTGGGCGCATATAGCCAGCGTCAAGCATGGTTCAAGAGACAAGAACAAGCTCACCTCAAGGAACCACTGCATAACCTCTTCAAATACGCGTGAGTCAAGGTTAAGCTCGATAGGCGTGGTGGTGATCAGAGCGCGGTTGAAATTGTTGCCTCGGCTGCTGTTGTGAGAGACTGTTGCGTTTTCCTCGTCCTCCATCTCGGGTTCGTGTTCATCGCTAGGTAAATCCAGGGTGCTCATCCAAAAACGTTCCTCCTCGTCTTCGGGCCTCGGCAAGACGCGCGACGGATTACTTCTTAAGCCCTGAGTATCCCTATCATCCCTTTCTTGTTCTAGCATCGCGATAATCCTTCGCTCTGCAGCATCTTCTGGAGAAAGCGGAGCCCGTGGAATCAACTCAAACAGAGGAGGATAGACGAAAGGCAAGCTGGTGAGCGTCAGGGTTTGAGGAGCGCCAGAATCTTGGTCGGTTGCGGTCGGAGTTGTTGGTTCCGTTGGGGCGCTTGCTGCGTACGGAGAGGTCAAAGGTCCGACGATAATAGGAAGCTCTTGAGGAAAGAAAGCCTTTGATAGCTCCGAGTACTTGGAGACACGCAAGGGGGTAGAGCTATGCTCGACAACCTGCGCAACTCGTTGAGCACATGACACTGGGGAAGAGCTAGGCCGAATACTCACTTCGTTCAGAACTACTTCCTCCGCAGGACCGGTAGGAAACTCGGCGCGCAGCGACTCGGCCCTGCGGAGGCTCCCGGGGCCTTTGGCATAACGCAGCTTGAACGCTCCGGACAAGCCTAGGATAGGTGGGTTGGCGGCGCGTTGCCTTAGAGAGCTTTTTCCTGACAGATGCAGCTGCGCTTGACAGATTTTGTGCTTCTTGTGCGTCACCGAGGAGCCAGAAGGGTGGTCGTGATCACAGTCATCAACCGCAGGGCGCAGTGAGCGAGAACGAAGACGTTTCCGAGAGACACAAGACTGGGTATATGCGCAAGGCGCAGCTAGGGTTGAGCGACAGAGGGGCTCCAAGTCATTTTCTGGCTCATCAGTCGAACGCCTAGCACAAGTTCTCGGAAAAGCACTGTGGAGTGTTGCTGATCTTGTAAGGTCATGAGAAGGTCGTCGTTCTTGTTGGACGGTGGCAAGCAAGAGGTGATCGAGAGTTCGTAGAATGGAAGAGTCAGACATAGTGCAAGAAAGGGGACCCAGGTGGTTCCTGTCAAGGTTACCGACTTGGAGGCCAGCGGTTTCCAGAGTTGCCGTCGTAGACAGAGGATCCTGGACCGTGTCGCCAAGACTGATTGCCACGCGAGACGAGGGAGGGAGTGGAGGAGTATGACTGGAGATACATTCATTCATGCTTGTGGAGAAAACTGTTGCACTCGGAGGTGAATGAGCTCGAGGTCGGCTTCATGCAAGTTCAAGCAGACCTGGAGCTGCAATAGTTTGGGTTGGGTAGGCGCCCGTAAAATGCCGGGACAACATTTGCTCGGTGCCTGAAACCGTACAGTTCGGGCATGCGTACGCGTCCCACTGTCGGACACTACCAAGTCCCGACTATTCCACCTTTCTCCAGGACATTCACGGATGCCTAGCGTCCAGGGTTGTCCTCGACTTGCGTCCCGCAATGATCTGTCAACGAGCCAACCCATCAATATGCGTAGTTTCACACAGGCAATTGCAACATGATAACGCTAGCGTCATATATTCGGAACTGAATCGACGCGTCAACCTCCCCTCGTTCCCTCCACGCATCGCCAGCCAGAGGGTCTAGTCATGCCTCCCGTGCGCGTCAGAATGCCCTTCATCGCGTCATCGAGCGAGATGGAGGTCCCGCCATGGTTGTACCGAAGCTAACGCGTGTCCTTTGCTCCCTTGTCCTCGTCGGCATCTCCGTTAGCACACTTTTCCAACCCCTCACTTTTCCCGCCGCGGGCAACCCTCCCAAATGGGTTCCCTACATCGAAGTCGGAGTCTACGTACGTCCATTCCCAATTCATCATAGTTGCGCCAGGATCCGACCAGTGATTCGTATTCCCGAATTAGGTGTACTGTTCGATGCTAGCCCTGGCATATGTCTTGGCAAAGAACGCTCGACTGTTCTCATTCCATCTCTCCTTGATCTTGTTGGTCGTGCTCGGCCTCTAAATGTGCCAGGATATCGCGCCGTTGTTCCTGAGACATCAGGGTCCTACTGACGCTTCTGAGGGCATATACCTCTGGCTGAAATTGTTCCTGCTTTTTGAAGTCACTGTCGGAGTGCCTCTAGTCGCGCCCCGTGTCTACAAGCCGCACAAACCAGCCGTACGGGACCCCATTTAGTCTTCGCGATGATACATGCTCAACCAGAGACGCAACTTTTAGGAGCTTACGGATCCACCGAACAAGAGTCAAACCGCGTCCGTCCTGTCCTTAACTTTATTCAACTGGTTGAACGAGACGGTTGCGAAGGCGTCCCGTGTCCCCCACTTGCCTCTAGAAGATCTCCCTCCGCTCGTTGACAGCTACGCGACTCAAGTGCTCGTCAAAGTGAGCTTTAAAGTTCGTTCAGCAATCCCCTCCTTGTCCTTTGAAGCGCTCAAAATCTGCATAGCAAGTCGACCCATTCCAGCTGGGCAAGAATGAGCATTTGTTCTGGGGGCTTATGCGAGTGTACCATGAGTTTCGATAATATAACATTGCACCCTCTCGCTACCCGACTGAATAATCCACATATGTCGCGAATATCTCATCTACTCTGCGTTGGCTGTGATATCTGTGAGTCGTGGGTGCGAAATTCCGTTTATTGTGAATGCTGATGCATTTGCTTGTAGTCGATCGCGTTCGTTACACGCCCTCTCGCACTGCAGGGACTCCTGGAGTGAGTCCTCTCCCGAATTGATACTCTGACAGCGCGGACACGGAACAGCTCGATCGAGCCTGGAGGAGAAACGTCTGACGTTTACCTGTGGGCGTGGATCATTCTCATGTCCGTAGGGCCAACTCTCGTGACGCTCCAAGAAGAGTGGTATCAGTGGATCAATGTATGCGCGTTTGCCTCGCTCGTTCCGTTTTCCTGCTGACTGCAGGCACATATCACGTAGAACCGCATCAACCTGCGCAACAACGCGATCATCACAGAGCTGCTCTTTGAGCACGCGTTGCGTATCCGTGTGAAGTCTGAGACGTCGCAGGACGGGGGCGAAGCGGACAAGCAGAACAATCTTGTTGCATGGCTTAACAATCTCCTCTCGAGTGATCTGCAGAACGTCGAGCAGGGGAACAAGATTTGGCTGCAGCTCTGTGAGTACCACCCGCGATCAAGCCAATCCGTCTGTTGCAAGACTAACTGCCGCTGACTTGGAATGGATTAGTTATCAAAGTACCGATCCTGGTCGTGACCAACATCGCCTTCGTGTATGGTATCCTGGGATACAGGTACGTGCCTTCTTAAGGAGAGCACTGGCACGATGCCGACCTCTTCTTTTTCAGTGCGATCCTCGGCTTCGTTTCTATCCTCCTGCTCCTCCCAGTACCCGGGTACCTGAGCAAGTTGA
This sequence comes from Ganoderma meredithae, assembly GCA_022814645.1. Classification (NCBI taxonomy): domain Eukaryota; kingdom Fungi; phylum Basidiomycota; class Agaricomycetes; order Polyporales; family Polyporaceae; genus Ganoderma; species Ganoderma meredithae. The sequence continues at coordinate 5,364 of JAKLMY010000150.1, forward strand.
TCCAAAGCTACCAAGCGGAGAAGATGAACAAGGTATGGCATTGTAGCCATCGTTCAAAGTGGTATCGGGAACTACTAAGCATCGCCGGTCCATCTCCAGACAGACTCACGAGTGCAGCTGATCAACAAGGGTGAGTGCACCTTCCGGTTCAGTCTCTACATGAAATTTACCAAGGCTGCAACTCGCTACGCAGCTTTGAATGTTATTCGGATGATTAAACTCTTCGGATGGGAGCCGCGCATCGCACGTCAAGTCGAGGATCGCAGGGAGGCCGAGCTCAAGCTCATCCGCAAGATGAAGTACATGGAGCTTGTCAACAACCTAGCGAAGTGTGCTCGAACGCTATAGGTTTCAAGGATACATAACAAGGTACATCCTCGCAGTATTAATATTCGACTCCCTTCCAGCCACAGCATCCCTCTCTTCACGATGGCAATCACGTTCGGAGCTTACGTGAGTGCAGTCCTTCGATCCCAAAAGCGAGAATGAATTTTGAACAAGAATTGATGCAGACGACGCTTCAACACGGAATCCTGTCGACCTCCCGCTTGTTTTCTTCATACACCGGTAAGTATTAGCGCTGCAGGGGCAGGACCGTGCTGCAAGGCTGGATCTCTGACGGCGAACTGTTAGCCTTCACGATGATTTCGCAGCAGATGCACCTGATGTTCTTCGCCATCCCTGTGGTTACCCAAGGTAAAACTCGCATCTCCACATATCGTATGACTTGCGATTTGAGGTTGAACCCTCTACAGCTAAGGTATCTTTGGACCGCATTGACGCATTCCTCCACAACGTAAGTTTACTTGCCTTCTTCGTCTTCATTGTCTATTGGCACCTTCCCTTGCCTTATGTTGAGACGGAGCTCCTTGACGAATACGAAGAAGCCAAGCACGACCCTACCCGCGGAAGAAGCTTCCTCTGCCCACTCTCAGAGGGCGGCACGATCGGCATCAAGCAGACGACGTTCACATGGGCGAACGAGGGCGTCTCCCCCTCATCCATCTCAACTCCGGCGACACCTGGGACCGTCGGGAGTGGCAGGAGGCAGCGCAAGTTCGTTCTGAACGTGGATGGGGAGATGCTGTTCAGGAAAGGCCAGGTCAACTTGGTCGTGGGCCCGACGGGGTCTGGCAAGACGTCGTTGCTTATGGCGCTGTTGGGTGCGTTGGACCTCGCTGTATGCGGGGCATTTGCGGGCTAACAGTTTGGGAAGGCAAGATGCACGCGATTCCATCCGGCCCGGAGTCGTTCGTGGAGCTTCCGCGGGCAGGTGGTGTGGCACTTGCTGCGCAGGAGTCGTGGATTCAGAACGAAACGATCGGTGTAGAAGCTGTGTCTTTTGCTACTGGCTATTTTGTATCTGACATTAAGATGGTTTACAGGAGAATAATCTCTTTGGAGCCCCGTATGACGAGGTGCGGTACAACGAGGTCATTGCACAGTGTGCCCTCGAACGCGATCTGGCGCTATTCGATGCTGGCGACAAGACTGAAGTTGGCGAGAAGGGAATCACGCTCAAGTGCGTATGGTAGGCAGGGTTTACTGCCATGATATCTCACCGCATCCCTGTTGGTCCGTTCACAGTGGCGGGCAAAAGGTAGTGCAGTGTTCAGCCTTCCGGAATTCGAACTCGCGCTAAGTCTGTGAATAGGCTCGCATCACCCTGGCTCGTGCCATCTACTCTCCAGCAGAGATCTTGCTTCTAGACGATGTTTGTGTCTCACAGAATATCTTTTTTCCCTCCGGGAGGTACTCATGTCCGCGTTTGTTTTGTATAGGTCCTTGTTGCGCTCGACATTCACACTGGTCGCTGGATTGTTGAGAAGTGACCTTGCCCGTGGGTGTACAATCATCCTTGTGGTAAGCCATTAATATTGTATTTATACCAGCGCACCGTTTAAATGTTCACGAATGTCACAGACCCACAACGTCGCACTTGCCAAACCCGTAGCCAACTTCGTTGTCGCTCTCGGGAATGATGGTCGGATCGTTAGCCAAGGCTCGCTCGCTTGGGCCCTGAAAGAGGACAGCGAGCTGCTCGAAGATCTCAATGCGGATGAGCACACGATCAAGCATGCGGACGATGACGGCGACACGGCACAGGTTGGCGAACAAGCTAAGAAAGACGGGAAATTGGCCGTCGCTGAGGAGATCGGCGAAGTACACGTCAGCTGGAACGCATGTAGGTCTTGCTATAGTAAGTATCGCTCTTCGATCCGGCTCACACTGCCCAATAGTCCTTTTGTACATCAACAACACTTCAAGCCACAAGTGGTTGTACTGGACCTTCTATTTCCTCACCTTGTATCTGACACATATCTTCATCAATGGCCAGGTGTTTTTGTTTCTCCTCCCCGCCGTTGACAAACATATTATAAATTTGAGAAACATAGACATACTTCCTCGGATACTGGGCTGCCCAGTATGAAGATCATGACCCTTCAGAGGTCTCGGTACCTTTGTAGGTCGTTCGCATATCAAAATTTTTTCGAAAAGCACTGATAAGTTCCGTAGCTATATGACAGCATACTTCGGACTCGTCATGTTGATCAATTCCGTATACTCCGTATGCTGGTACATCTTCGTATACGGCTCCATGCAAGCCTCAACAATCATCCACAAGGATCTCGTTGCAACTGTTCTCAGCAGCACACTCAGGTGGCTCGACATGACACCCACCTCGCGCATCATTGCCCGCTGTACCGTGGACGTCCAGGCAGGTACGTCGCTGGCTTCATATCGCCTCTGCTCTTCTCCAACCAAGAATGATGATCTCTGCTGCTAGTCGACAGCAATATCCCCAAGATGCTGCATGAGCTCCTCGAAGGGACGGTGTTCATGATGCTCAGGGTCACCTCCGTGATGCTCGACACGCCCATCTTCATCATCCCTGCGATCGTCGTTGCAATCCTTGCTGCCTGGGTCAGCCGTCTCTATATGCGCGCTCAGCTTTCCGTCAAGCGCGAGATGAATAATGCCCGTGTCCCAGTCCTAGGATACTTCGGGTCTGCCATCGCTGGCCTCGGTACGTGGTGCACACCCTTGGCTTACATTCAACGTCTGATTGAAATGCGTATGGTTAGTGTCAATCCGCGCATGCGGCACACAGGAGGCGTTCAAAGCGAAATCGTGCACTCGTATGGACCGATACAACCGTGCAGGATTCGTATTCGATGCCCTCTCCCGGTACGTGATCGGCGCACAAACGATTGTCCAGGATGAGACGCTTACTGAAACTTCCGAGGATAGGTGGATCACCATCCGGATCGACGTCCTCGGCAATGCACTGTCAACTATGCTCGCCGCATATTTAACCTACGTCGTGCGAATTAACGCACCGGAGGCTGGTTTTGCTATGACCATGGCAGGTGCGTTCCAATGAGGTTGATGAGAACATTGTTCTCTGGCAGCTGATATGCTACAGTCGGTTTCAGCAGCTTCATTCTTTGTTGGATGAGGACGTCCAACGACTTCCAAGTGCTGGGTATGGCGAGTCTTATTCGAGTCTAGTCAAGGTATTAACTGATACACTATTTGAATCGCTCAGCCAATAGCTTGGAACGGATCCAGCAGTATATGGTGATTGAACAGGAGGTCAAGCCAACCAAGACTGGGATACCGCCCGCGTACTGGCCGGCGAGTGGCGACCTGCGCGTTGAAAAGCTCTCTGCTCGTTATTCATCCGCAGGTTTCCGAGGATCTGTACTCGGCTTGCATGGCCTGACTTCGGGATAGGGCGGACCACGGGTTCTCCGGGACATATCGTTCGAAGTCAAGTCTGGAGAGCGTATCGGAATTGGTATGTCGTACTCGTTCCAGATGTCCCTAAGGTGAGCATGCTAATCGTCATTACAAGTCGGTCGTACGGGCAGTGAAAGGTGCGTCGAATAATGGCATAGATGCTTTAAGCAGTGCTGAGAATTCCTTCCAGAGCTCCTTAACTCTCTCCTTGTTACGTTGTATCCTCACAGAAGGCAAGGTTTACTACGACGGCCTCCCAACTGACTCTATCAACTTGGATGCCCTCCGTTCGAAGATCACTATCATTCCTCAGATGGTTTGTATTCCGTTGAGGGTTGCCCGTGTTTTTCGCTGACGTCGCGCGTTTCGTTAGCCTGAGCTACTCGGTGGGACCCTGCGTCAAAACCTTGACCCTTTCGGCCAACACGACGATGCTACGCTCAGTGATGCGTTGCGCTCCGCAGGCCTATTCTCTTTGCTGGAAGAGGGCGACAACGCCCGTATCACGCTCGATTCGGAGGTCGCTGGAGGAGGGAGCAACTTGTCGGTCGGCCAGCGCCAGATCATCACTCTTGAGCGCGCGCCGTCGTCCGAAGGAGCAAGTTGCTCATTCTTGATGAAGGTATGATGTGTTGTTTTCAGCATACCTCCAATGCCAATGGTACTTATACATGCCTATTTCCAGCTACCTTTGCCATCGGTCAGTGTGGGAGCATACTAGTGGCTACGAGAATGCTAACATGGGAGTCTGAGATAGATTATGAAACGGACGCGATCATTCAACAGTCCTTGCGGGAAGAGCTGGGCCGGGACGTCACTATGCTCACAGTTGCTCACCGCCTGCAAAGCATCATGGTCGCGGACAAGATCGTGAGCCTTCCTTTCCGTGAAATTTTGACCCAGTCTTTGTCTAATGCTGTAGATGGTTTTGGACGCTGGAAGGTTTGTAAGGACCCTTCCGTTCCCAGGTATTGGAACCATTTAAACCATGATTTTTTGCTCGTAGGTCGAGTATGATACTCCGAGTGCACTGCTCCAGAGGAAGGAAGGGTTCTTCCGTGGTCTGGTGGACGGTAGCGGGGACCGGACGGCTCTGCACGCGATGGCAGGAGTAGTCGCTTAATGGGCTGATGGGTGTACTTTGGATCATTAGCGGGGCCAGGGAATCATTAAGTGAGTGCCGCTGTCGCCCCTCCATAAAACTCAGCGGTGTCTTACATTTAAACTAGGTGTGATGCACATCCTGTCACGCCCTAGAAACTCAGCCTTTTTGTCGCCTTGCCAGAAGTTTGATACAAGGGCTTGTGTGCGCGGGTAACACCGCACCGACCTGACACATGAACTTCCTTCACACATGAACTTCTCCCGCATCAAGATCGGGCGTTCTACATTTCCTTGGTACGCCGTGCTAACTTTCAAGTTGACGACTAGTACTGCTGCTGGTTATCGAACCCTATTGAGTCGGGACGTGGCAGGCAAGGCGGTCCTGAAGATCGAGGCGCTAGAAATCTTGCGCGTTGAATTGACTCTGGCTTCTTGTCTCACACCTTGATATTGACCTGCGATACTGGCGGAGCGAAGGTGAAGGGTTCCCTGATGCGTAGTGCCTACTGATACCGACTCGGAAATGAGCACCTTGACTTGACCTTGGATGAGCTTGAAAGTGGGGCGCTCAATAGCCGACGCGTAGAGGCGAGGACCGCGCAAAACGGAGCGCTCGTTCCCCACGCGGAAAACGCGTCGGGGCACGACGTCATCGACGCGTCCATCATGGCTCACGTTGACGATGGGGTTGTCGACCGACACCTTCATCCCCAGTTGCACCTCGAGGCTTTTGCGCAGTACGAAGTCTTCCAGACTGTTAGTTGCATGAATCATTCGAAATACTGATCCATGTCCACAGTGTTCGCGATCGAGCCTTGGAAGATACTGGAGAGCTACCAGGCGGTTTAAACGTGCCCGCCTGCGCCAGCAGTGGCTATTCTCCACATGCACTCAACGCTGCGCGCCGTGGCAGAGCACCGGCTCTTTCCTCACCCCAGGCCGCACCGGCCAGGCGCGAGGTCCGCATTCAAATTAGCGACCTCAATATCTCATATCTTCCCGGGCCCTTTCCTTTCATCCTTCCATATCCTCCGTCTTCGACAGACCATCAGTCCTTCTTCTCCCTCTTTCTCTGCACGCGGTTCGTCCGATATCACTTATATGCACCCCGGTCCCTCCAACAATACCACCGCGACCACGGCCGTTGCCCGCAACGCTCCAAGACCCACGCCCCGCATGCACGCACTCTCGCCCCCCGCGTCCCGGCGGCAGAGCATGTACGCCATGAGCGACGGGGCGACCATCCAGCTGCACTGGCTCTTCCGCTCCAACATTCCCCGCCGCCGGGGCATGCCCCTGCCGAACGACGTCCGCAAGCGCAATTTCTTTGGCTTCGGAGAGATTATCGGCGTGCTCGCCAACGTGAGTCCTGCGCCTTCTTCCCCTCTCCACACACCCTTGCGGTTGCCGAGACGTGCACCCCCTGAGGGTGACGGACACGCTCGGGCATGGTGTATGGTGCATCTCCAGCACGTTGGCTGATAGCTCCTCTCCCTCTCTGTCCCCTCACATGTATCTTTGCCTCCCGATGTCCACCCGCCGACGCCAGCCCGCCGAAACCCTCCGCTCGCTGACCGAGTCGAAACGGATGCTCGAGGAGACGAAGAGAGAGCTCGAGGAGGCGCGAGAGCGGGCTCAGCTCATGCCCACGCATACATTCTCCGCTTTCCCCGGCTTCTTTGACCGGCCAGCGGAGCTCAAGGCCATCGCCCGCGCGCTGGAAGGCCACCCGAGTTTCACAGTCGTCTTTGGGGCTAGCAGTGTTGGCAAGGTAGGTAATTCCTATGCCTCTTTCAGGCGCGGTGACCCACTCAGACAAATTGTTGCAGACGGCGCTGCTCCGGCAAGTGCTGACGCAGGCGAACTACCATGTTCTGCACTTCGACCTCCGGATAGCTGGATTCGCCGACCTCGGGAGCCTGTACATGAGCCTCAGGTGTGTTCTGTGCTCCCTCCCCCCAGAACTGTCTAGAAACCGTCTCGCGCGACAGCCAGCAGATGGAAGGCTTCTTCATGAGCATAGCGCGTGACCCCGATATGCCAGGATACGAGCCGTTCGAGAAGGAAGCATGGGGCTTCAAGGTGCGCATGACCCAATCCGACTACGCGTTGCTTCTCATGTCCACCACATTGTAGCATGACCGCCTGAACGTTGAGCGGCGCCTCTCTGGCGCGGGACAATCGACGGAGGCGTTGAGTTCATCCATGGCGGAGATCAAAACAAGCGATATAGCACGTCTAATGGAGCTTTTCCAAGTGAGTATCGCGCTAGCTGCTCTCTTCACGTCGCGCCTCACACCATGGTCGCATGCCGTCTCTAGAGTTCTCTCCTCCGCTACTGGAAATTCCAGCCATCCTCAGAGGCGCTCAAGGCTAAGCGCGAGTCGGAGCCCGGCTCCAGCAAGGACAAGAAGGGCCACAAGAAGCAAGAGGATCGCCCTTCCTGGCCCAAGCGCATGTTTTCCGTCCGGAGAAAGCAAGCCGAGAAAGCTGGGCGCGAAAATGGCGAGGCGCGACAGAAGGAAAACGGGAAGGACAAGGAGAAGGCGGAAGCCCCGGCCAAGAAAATCCCCGTGTTCTTCATCGACGAGGCGCACAAGCTGTAAGTGGTCTCGGCCCCGCCTGGTGGTGCTGCGCTGACAGGGAAGTCGGAACACAGGCCTGCACTCATTCGCTCCATCGATGCAATGAAGTGTCTTCTGGACGCGATGCTGGTGCTCACGAAGCAGGACCGGTTGTGTCACGTTATACACGCGACCAGTGACCCGTTCTACCATACGTGGCTCCGGCAATTGAACGTCATGCAGCACTGCAAGGTGTGTACTGCGCCGGGCAAACCATCCTCAAGCTCTAAATACTAATTACGACGCGCAGATCATTACCATTGGCGATTACCCTAGGGCGGAGACGCGCAAGTTTTTCCGCGAGCGCATGCTCCCGAACGTTCCTGAACGTCTGCGGCCGGGCCTCGACTTTGAGAAGCTGTATGAGGCATTCGGGGGCAAGGTCGCCCATTGGCAGGACTACATCACAGATTACGGTGAGTGAATCGCGGAAATGAAGGGTGGGTGGACGGTAATGAACCATTGACTGTGCAGTCAACTCAAACGGGAAGCTCGATCGTAAGTGCGGCCTCCTCGTCCGGCTCACCATGATGCTCATTACAGTCGATCACCAGTCAAGCAGTCGTCGCACTTTATCCAAGCACACGCCCTCTTGAACCTTCACATCATCCATTCCGCACAGGCGTCCAACAATGGTCAAGTGCCAGAGGAAAACGGGGCGGTGAGCCCACCAAACGAGCACGCGTCCACGCACGCCATCCACCGCCTGTCGCCGCCCATCTCGACGATGCCCGGTACGAGTGGGTCGGGATTCCGCATCTACAGTCCGCTCGCGAACCCGCACCAGTCGCCCTCCCCGGGCATGCTGCCCATGCTGAACCCAGGCGGCGGGAGCGACGCGCCCGAGTTCCAGGCGGACTTCTCCGCGTACCAGCTGCTGCGCGTGATGAACCGGCTCGCGCAACCGCGCACCCGCGCGCTCCCGTACTTCCTGCTGTGCCGCGAGATGGGCGCGAAGGCGATCGACGGGATGGTGAAAGGGAGGATCCTCGACCTGCGCTGGACGGAGCCCGTGTCGCGCGAGTTCGCGGACCCGTTCGGGCGGATGAGCATGAGCGTGCGCGTGCGCGAGAGCATCCGCGTGCAGCTCGGCGGCCGTGGCGCGCCGGGGGCGGACAGCAGCGGCACGGCAGTGAACGAGGTGGGCGTGGGAGGCATGGAGGGCATGGGCGCGGAGGGCGCGTACGGGAGCGACGAGGACATGGTGCCGATGTCGGACGAGGAGGTCCTGCGGGCGCATGAGAGACTGATGGACGGCCCGCCACTCGCCGGAGAGGAGGAAGAGGAGGTGCTGGGCCCGAAGCTGGTGCCGATCTCGCCCATCATGCGGTACGCGATGCAGGAGGTCGTGCAGGAGTACTATGCGGACGACGATCGGACGGAGAGCGAATATGCGTCCTTGGCGGACGAGGATATCCAGGAGTACTAGAAGGGTGACGGGTGGAAGGTTGGCGTCGTCATGTCCGCTCTCTTCTTGTGGTTTGCTTTGCATCTTTGCTGTCGCGATCGGTATGTTTTCCGCTTCACGCTGCCTGGGCGGTGTATCCCCTGCATGTACTAGGACATGTGTCTGTTGTGCAATTGTGATTCTGACACTGGACACTGTATCATAAGTCGGCCTATTGCTGAGTATCATAGATAACTGTATCATACCCATTCTGCATTATACCCGTTGGCTTGAGACATCCTTGCACGTTGCTTAGCCGTCCTCTGGAGTGACCTGGAAATGAAGAATACTGGATACGTAAGCCTGGGAAGAACTGTGGGTGGTTCTATCGTCGACGCAAGCACACGCAGGACGGACGTATCCTACTCCACTCTCATCTCCTCCCATGTGCAACCTCTGAGCACTCTTCATGCCAAAGCTCGCTCGTTGTGAGAGCCTCGGCTGATCTCTGGTGAGTTTGGAGCAACGCTTCAGCGACTTAGAGCTGACCTATTCATGAAAGCGCATATAAGGGATTCAATGGGGCATTATCAGAAGAACGGCGAACAGACGGCCTAACCAGGCCTGATAACGAGGTGGATGCTCCGAGGGGAATCTCCTAGTTCAATCTGGCTTAAAGGTGAGCCTGCCAGACACGCCTTACTGTACCACCGCGACGTGCTGGAATGTCGAGGACGATCGTTGGGGTACCGATCGGTGACCTTCAGTGCCGAAATGCTCTTCCCATTCTGTCCGGCAGGACCCTCGGAACGGCCGTTGCGAAGGGCTCATCTGACGAAATTTGTTCCGCGTTGATAGCATGTCTGGCTCGGAGAAGATGAAGTGGAAGACTTGAGGTCAGTGGATATAGGAGCCGCGTTACCGCAGCAACATACGATGCGCACTCTGACTGGTCCTTCATCATGGTCGCCAGAACTTCCCATCGAGGCATCGTGCATCATGACGTGATAGATGCTAGATAGACTGTTCTGCCACTTGGGCGCACACGGATGATTAGAGGGAGGATAGAGGAAAGAGGGAACCAAGGGGGAACGAGGCGATACCAGAGGTGGGCGCAGGTGGGCACGCGGCAGGCACTATCCACACGGCGGGTCACGCTTACCTCTCCCAGTCGACGACGCTCACCCTCAAACTCAAAAGAAGCCCACAATGACTGGAGAACAACCATTCCCCGCGGTGCATCTGCGCGCAGAGTCCGTCGAGCGCGGTTTTGGGAGGGCTACATAGAGATTAGATCATCAAACCTATTCGGACGGGCGGTACCGCGCCGACGGATTCGAAGGACAATTGGATTGAGCCCGGCGTACATATAAAACGCCACCTTGTGTCCAGCCTCTCCATCCTTCAGCTCCAGGGTTCACCCCTCGCATACACGAACGGCCATCCATCATCAAACGCGCCGCGAATGGACAGAGGACGAGGTCAAGGCCGAGGCGGACGCGGCGGTGGCGACCGAGGAAACTACAGGGGGCGAGGCAACACATCTAGCGGCGGATACAGCCCCGAGAGTCACCAGAATCGCGGTGGAAGCCCCGGAGGCGACCGCGGTGGCTATCGTGGCGGCGATCGAGGGGGGTATCGAGGAGGTGACAGAGGAGGAGGAGGATATCGCGGTGGAGACAGAGGGGGTTTCCGCGGTGGCGACCGTGGCGGGTTCCGTGGCGGAGATCGTGGTCACAGAGGCGGAGGATTCGGAGGAGGAAGAGGTCGTGGAGGGTGCATTTCCTCATTTCTCTCTTCTCTCGCTCTTCCGTACTGCGGGCTGATTGATGCCCGGACAGCGTCTTCGCGCCCGATCGCCCCGTCAACATCGACCAGCGCTTGACCGACGGCTCTCAGGACCAACTCGTCGCTCACCTGCAGTCGCTGCGACTCAAGGATGACGATCTCCCCGTACGGCCTGGCTTCGGCAATAATGGCTCGAACATCAAGTTGCGGATGAACTTCTTCCCAGTTAAACTACCCAAAGGCCCTTTCCACGAATACTCGGTGCAGATCAACCCGCCGGCCAAGAACAAACGTCTTTTACGGAGGATATTCCAGCTCGCTGAGTCGTCGGGCGAATGGAAACGCGCGAAGATGACGAACAGAGTTGCGCACGATCACAGCACAAAACTCATCGCGCCGAACACTCTTCCTCAGCCACTCCAAATCAAGATCGTGTACTCGGACGAAGATGAAGATGAGGAACACCGCGACAAGCCTCGGGAACCCAAGGAGTACATGATGACGATCAAGTACGTCCAGCCCATCGACATCGATGCAATGTCACGGTATGTGGTCCAGTCTGCCGCTCGTCCTTCCTGTCCGCCCTCCCCGTGGAAGTGTCAGCGTCATGAGGGTCCGGTGCCCGACGACGCCGCATGCATGTTGCTCGTCGTGTCGCCGGTCCCTTATATGCTGTCTCTTCTCATCCATCGTCCATACCACACATCGGCTCGTTCTCACCGCTGCGCGTGTCCCTCTGCTGACCACTTCGCTCATGAAGTTATCTGAATGGGGACCCGCAGCAGCGGCTGTACGACTTCATGCCCGTGGTCAACGCCATGAACATCATCCTTTCTGCATACCCCAACCGTGTCGCTGGTGGGGGCGTCATGGTTGGGCGGAACAAGTTCTTCCATCCGTCCCCTGCGGCCCCACCGGTTCCCCTGGGCGGTGGCCTCGAGGCGTGGCGCGGGTTCTATTCTTCTGTGCGCCCCTCGTGGAAACAACTAATGGTGAACGTGAACGTCTGTACGACTGCGTTCTACACCCCGGGAAACCTGGCGGAGCGCTTGATTGAGTTCATGAATCTGAGTCCGAGTGCTCGTCCTGCGTCGTTCGTGAAGGGTGTAAGGGTGAAAACGACACACCTTGGTTATCGGAAGACGGTGAAGAACATCGCGAAGGTGAACGCTCGTCAGCATAAGTTCGTCGCTGAGGGTATGGGTGAGGTTACGGTGGAGCAGTACTTCCTGAAAAGTGAGTCTTTTTGAGGTTTCGGTCCGTCTTTGGGTACTCACCCAGTTTCAGAGTACAAGATCAAGCTGCGTTATGCCGAGCTTCCTCTGATCGACGTTGGAGGACAACGAACGAACTTCCTACCTGCCGAGGTCTGCATCATCCTTGAGAAGCAGGCCTTCAAGGGCAAGGTTCCCGACGAACTCACCGCCAACATGCTAGCAGTCGCGTGCCAGACCCCGAACATCAATGGCGAGGCCATCACCGTCCGCGGAATGAACGAGCTCGGTCTCGCACAGTCTCCCCCGCCCGCGAATGCGTTCGGAATCACCGTCGGTACCGAGATGGCCGTGGTTCCGGGCCGCATCCTCCCTCCCCCTGTCGTGCGCTACGCCGGCGGCACGGGCGCGGTCGACGACCGCGCGTCCTGGAACCTGCGCGGTGTGCGCTTTGCCATTGGCGCGCGCCTGCAGAACTGGGCGATACTCCTCATCCGGGACGGAAACGGCCGCGACGAGTTCCGGGGCAAGGACGACCCCGAGCTGCAGAGCGTCTGGCGCGGGTTCGCTGACATGTGCCGGCGGAGCGGGATGAACGTCGACCAGACGCCGCCGCCGATCGAGCTCGCGGCGCTCCCGCCGAAGCGGGGGGACGACCCGCTGCGCAAGCGTGCGATCCCGGTGATTCGAGACGAGCTCATGAAGATCAAGCCCAAGCCCAAGATCGTGCTCGTCGTGCTCTCTAACGGGGATCGCCACATCTACTCGGGGTTGAAGCACTTGTGTGACGTGTACTTGGACGTGGCCACGGTGTGCGTGCACGCGGCGAAGATCCGGAAGGAGAAGGGGCAGCTGCAGTACTTTGCGAACGTCGCGCTCAAATTCAACATCAAGCTCGGGGGCCTGAACCACCAGCTCGCGGATCAGAACATGGCGTGGCTGAACGGGGAGCCGACTATGCTCGTGGGCATGGACGTCACGCACCCGGGCATTGGGACGGTGAAGGGCACGCCGTCGGTCGCTGCGGTTGTCGCGAGCATCGACAGGTATATTGGCCAGTTCCCCGCCAGTTTGCGCATTCAGGAGTCACGCAAGGAGGTAGGAGTGCTGGATCTGTCCTGGTGGCGCGTGGTGTTGACCAAGTTGTAGATGATCACGGATCTGAAGTCGATGATGGAGGAGCGGCTACTTGCGTTCAAGGCCAAGAACAAGTTCCTCCCGAGCCGCGTCCTAGTGTATCGCGACGGAGTTTCTGAGGTATGGTTTTGAGGTTGATATCTGTGGAGACATTGCGCTCACCGACGCATATAGGGCCAATTTTCGATCGTGGTCGCTGAGGAGATGCCAGAGATCAGGAAAGCCTTCGCCAGGTTCAACACGCCCGGCAATCCCTACAGACCTAAGCTGACCATCGTCATCTGTGGGAAGCGCCACCACACACGTTTCTTCCCCATGGACCCCGCACACGCTGCACAAGATGGCAACCCGAAACCGGGTACTGTGGTCGACCGTGGCGCGACCGCTGTGTACGAGTACGACTTCTATTTGCAAGCACATGGGGGTGAGTGTACTTGCGCGCTGATCCTCTTCAATCGTCCAACTTATAACGTCGACGCCGTGGGCAATAGGACTGGTGGGGTCGACAAGACCGACACACTACTACGTCGTCCACGACGAGATCGGCATCGGCGCGGACCAGCTGCAGGGGCTGACGAACGATGTCAGCTATATGTTTGCTCGTGCGACCAAGGCCGTCAGTTTGGTATCGCCCGCGTACTACGCAGATCTCGCGTGCGAGCGCGGACGATGTTACATCCATTCTCTATTGCAGGGCATCTCTGACAGTGGCACCACCGGGACCAGTGGAAGTGGGGAGGATGAGGTCATGGCAGAAGCAAAGAAGTTGTGGCGGTTTGACAACAGTCCAAACGCCGTAGGTGGGGCACTTAAAGATACCATGTTCTACATCTGACATAAGGGATTGTATGTCATATGCATTATTATGCGATGTGTTGTGGATTAACGGTGGCGGGGGGCTGAGGCTCGTTCATCGATATCCGACCGCGACCATCGTGAGCACGTACCGGAGTGGTCTCGCATCCAGACGGTACCTAGGGTATGGCATCCGCATCTCACCGCCGCGATTATCCTACCGTCTGGGAACAAGCCCAAAGTCGGAGATACGATGGTGGCTTCTACGCAATAAGCAGGAGGCCCGATCCAGATATGCTCGGTTGCGAAGGTCGAAGGGCATCCTCAAACAAAAAACCATACATTTATGCGTATTTATGGACATTCAGGGGATTGAACCCTGGACCTCACGCATGCGAAGCGTGCGCGCTACCACTGTGCCAAATGCCCTTAATCCAGCCTAGTCAGCTGACATTTATGATCATGAGATAGGTGGTCCGCACACACCGCGGTATGATCCTGTTACAAGGCTCTCCGTAACTTATATTCTACTGCCATTTTCCTAGAAGTTCCTTCGCTCCGTCCCATTCCCGCTCTATACAATCTGTGCCTTTCAAACTCCGGGGCTTAATGGCGCACCGGAAGCTTACAGGCTTCGAGTTGAATCCGTTCGTAAACTCCCATGGATCGGGCAACACCGGCCTTCCGTCCCCCATGGCTATCGGCAATATGTCGAAAGCCCAAAGTATCTGCGAAATGGATATAAAGAGGGAGTTCCTCGCCAAATGCATACCGACGCAGATTCTTCTCCCGAACCCGAATGGGAGGTCGAAGTCTCGTAGCCGAAGGTTGGTCGGCTCGAGAAACCGCTCTGGTCGAAACTCGTCTGGAGACGGGAACATGACGGGGTCGTGCATGATACCTCTACCGTTCAGTGGTCAGAAACAGAATCTTTCTCGTGATACTATCTATCTGGGCTTACGCAAGATTGCCAAAAACCGTGGCGCCTTTGGGGATATGCCTATGAAAGAAAATATCAGAAAACCGGATCAGCTGGGCTTTCAGTAGAATACTTACATCCCGTTGTACTCATCGTCTGCGATTAGGGCGTGGGGGGTGCCACCGAGAACGGCGATTGGGCGCCACCGTAGTGTCTCGTTGATCAACGCCTGGACGTAGGGGAGGCTGTCACGGTCTTCGAAGCGCGGGAGGCGATCGGGTCCGACGACGCGGTCTAGCTCAGCCTGAGCCTTTCGCATGGCGTCGGGGAAGTGTAGCATCGCAACTGGACACGTGTGTCACCTCATTGGCGAAGATAGGCAAAGGTAAGAAAAAAACGCTCACGAAAGAACACGCAAAGGGTTCCGGCGGTCTGTAGCCATGAGACGGTTGAACGGCCGTCTCAAAGCATAGCTGAAGAATGAGCTTACCGTCTCAATTCCAGCACCAAACGGAGACGAAACGGCATACGCGATCTCAATATCGGACATCCCATTCTTTGGTTGGTTCGTGACGGTCTGCGAAGCCAAGCAGTCAGGAACGGTGCCATCGGTCATCCGCTTTTTGACGTCGTCGAGTAGATGGTTATAAAGAGTAATATCTCGTTTCCGATATTCTTCGGGTTCCCGCCTGAACCATTGCAGGGGCCGCTACCGGTGGACTGTACTCAGTAAAATACGGCGCCCAGCCTCGGTGCAAGTTCATACCGGAAGCTTGAGGAGCCACGGCCAAGACTCGACCAAATACTTCCCGGGGATGCTAATGTGCCTGCGATGAGCATCTCACATAGATGACTTGCATCTTATTCTTACTTGACACTAGTGAGGAATATCAGTGCGAAGTTGGATAAAGATGATCAGACATGTCTCACCTAGTCAGGTCTATAATCGAGAGGCACTTCGTGAGCTCTTGTCCCCGATCCTAAAAAGAGAAGCTTACAACCCATAGCTGCCATGTTTTCCTTCACGATCCATTCGTCAATACTTTCTACACGCCTTCCATAGCTTACGGAGGTAGCGATGCTGGCGGCGAACCTGGATGTATGCGTGTTACCACAGTCTATGCATTCTCCTTATGGATATTCTTACCGCTGAGCATGGCGCTCCCAATTCTCCGGGTCTGTAAGCAGCTCGTGCAAGAACACAGCGCACTCCAAGCACTGTATGTTGTTGTACGTCTCAGACTGTCGGGAGTGGAAGCCAGAGTGCAACACCTGGATTTATTATTTTGATCGGTAGGCAGCATCGAGACGGGAAATGCGAATGGCAAACCTTGCGCCACCTCCGCCAGGCGTCGTTGTTCGGGAGCATCAGTCCTCGCATGTTGTCGGACAGAATTTCGCCCCTGAAAATGAAGCAGATGGGAGGTTAACGCTCGATGAAGCATAATACTTAGTATCTATACTTACCCAACAACGCAGCGCGGTCGACTGGAGTAGATGTCTGATCGCTTTTCCAACAAATCCCAGGCAGCCTGAGCCGTGCCAAGTACTGGAAGTTCGACCAGCCTTAGCACCACTGTCATGGGAGGCAACAGAGATGAAGGGTAACTTGCCGATTACCGGCGTGTTTCCCAGATGGAGCGACACTACCGGACCTGCCATCACGTCTTAGACGTTCATTCATGAAACCTTGAGCGTAAAGCAGTAGCTGCACACCGTATTGCTTGTTCCATTCGGCGAACTTGCGCCATGGCTTGATGGACGGGACTTGATGCTTGTTGCCGATAAAGGGGACTCCGAGCGGTCCCGGAGGCATGTTCCTTCTCTGCGCATACTGCCTGATCAAGAAGAAAACGAGCAGCCCAATCGCTAGGGGCGCTACATCGAACACAACTCGAACGAACGACACAACACCACCGAAAGGGCCTTCGTCGGCGAGCATGAGTGGCGATAACGAGAGAGGGTGCAAGAGGACGAGCGGTCCCATGTGCTGACTCAACATGGCTCAAGTTATACTGTCGCCGGTGCTCACGAGAACGCTTGGTCTACAGGTGGGGAAGCCATGAAAACGTGTCCATCTACCGGAGCGCTGCCCGGCAGGTCACATAGACCATTGCTAATCTGTTGGTTCGAACAGTGCGGCCCCGTGACACATTCACCTGCACCGACCCCTGAACGGGGAATGGCTTCTGTGAGACAAAACGTCAATGGATTGCCGGCATTTCCATGTCTGCATGGTGGCACATTGTGGAGCTACGTCCAGTTGAACTGCGACAACTTTCGTGCGATAATTTATAGGAAGGCAACAGGAAGTGGCTGGAAAGACGTACATTTACTATGTCATGGATACCTCCTGTTCCCGCCGCTTTTTGTCCTCCTCAAAGGTCTTCTTAACCTGTGTACAAAACTCGAGTGACTGCCGCAAGATGATAATACTAGGAACCGACTTTATCCGCAAAGACGTCATCCGTCAACAGCCGCAATCCGATGCATGCCAAAGCGGTCGACATGTTCATACACGCTTTGTGCGCCTCTTTTGTTCCCGCCGCGACGGTAAACTCAGGGGTGTGGTTGCTGCCTTTCGTTGGGATACCTGTGTCGTGGTCAATCGGGTGGTATAAGTCTCGGAGGTGCGTGTAGACTGACTGAATGAAGGGTGCAACGCGGGAAGGGCTTTCACATCATGTCAGAGAGTAGAATGCCGTTGTATTTCTCGAATCAACACACCATAGGTAACATTCCCCTGGAAACGCAGGTGAGCTAATTACGTTGTCGAGAAGCATGAGCGGTGCTTACGAAGTCGGTGGAAGCGCTCTTGATTCCGTACTTGTAGTCCACGGGGCCGAACTTCTTCGCATAGATGTCCGCGCACTCGTCACCTGATGATGTCTTGAACAAAGAGCCTGCATGACTTGAGGCTCAGGACTCACTGAGCGCCTGGTTCTGCCTGATATCGAATGTTGTGTGTCCCACGTCGAGTTTAACCTTGCAACCGGTCGCAAGTCCAGCAGCCCTAAAGGACTATCAAGGGCCGCACACAATCCAAATATCACAAAAGGGAAACGTACTCAAAGCAAGCCTTAATTCGGGGAACCGTAGCCTCCACCTCAGCCCTAGTCGGTGCTCGCACATACCAGCTATGTCGAACCTTAGTGAACAATGTAATGACACAGCAGCCAGCACGAGGCGACGTACAACATCTTAGAATAGTCGGGTATAACTGCACAAATACATCAATCTGAAGACTCGGGAAGGAAAAGAAAAAATACACGCACTGTTCGGAGCCCAATCTTTGCCCTCAAAGATGCCGTGAACGCGATGACTCGGTCTAAGCTGCTGTCTGAGGACGGAGATGTTGGTATATGCGAGCACAGCCGCATCTAATGCATTCTGTCCCTCCCAAGGGGAGAGCGCTGCGTGCGCACTACGAAGACGAAGTGGTAAAAATTCCACAAGACCGACGAATGAGCCAGCCATTGCTCACGTATGGCCGGTGAACTCGGCGGTCAGGCGCTGGAGCGCGAGGCAGCTGCTCAGACTGACAGACCACGGTGGACCGGGAGCAGGATGACACCTGTGAAAGTGCATTAAGTAATCGCATTCGACCTTGCAAGGCAGGAAGAAGGACATTATACAAGCATCCATCCCCTCATAGGCTCCGCGCTCGAGCAGGATGGTCTTGCCTGAGCCGCCCTCTTCAGCAGGCGTGCCCAGGAGCACCACGCTTCCAGAGATGTCAAACTTGTCCATGGAGGCCTTCACTGCGATAGAGACGGCAACACCAGCGATGGCGATGAGGTTGTGCCCACAAGCGTGACCGATTCCCGGAAGCGCATCCATCTCAGAATTGACCCCGAGCGTGCGTCCACCGCTGCCTCTGGAATGCTTGGCTACCCATGCGGTCTCAAGAAAATAGTGGCGGGTGACCTGGAAGCCATGTCTCTCAATGAAGGCGGTGAGAATGTCATGAGCGTGGCTGAGAAGGGACTAGAGGATGAGCTCGTGGTCCAGCAATATTATAGTCAGCTCGTTGAAGGCCACTTACTGCTCCTCAAACTTAGTTTCAGGATGATCTATGGTCGCAGGCGTGAGCAAGTCCTATGCAGTAAGACATGGGAAAACAACTGACCGTGTATATCCTTGCTGAGTTCCAATAGATCGTCATTGATGTCCTTGAGAGCAGCCGTGACGTATTCGAAGAACTGTGGTCTGTAGATGGTGCCTTCATCGAGTACATCAGCACGATCAGCTCGTGTCCCCTGAGATTCTGGCGTCCAGAAGGTGGATGCACCGTGTGCAATGGTCATGGTGGTTGGCAGGAAAGATGGACCTAAATCGAGCCGAGTACGCCATCGTGGACGTCGTCCAACCAAGGGCATCAGACGACCTCGAGTCCCGGTCCGCCCTCTTCCTCACCTTACCCGCGCTTATCTAATCAAACCCACACTGGAGCAACGATGCTCTTTCTGTGCCTGCCACTGCCTCTTTGCACCATGCACCTGTGATTAAGCAATATGTCGTAGAGCTCGTTGACGTGTGGTTTAAATTGTACAAGAACGACAATGCAACAACAGATACCCCAGCCCTAACATTCTAACACCTCTCGGATTCTATTCGTGTGCCGTCACTGGCACACTCTGGCACTGTAAAACATCTAGTTAAGCACGTATTGCGTAACCTGTCGTACATGTGGGCTTACTATGGTGGTTACTTAGTGGCCCGCTGCCCAGTGCCAATCTTGCTGCCGAAGTTGTAGTGGACGTTTATCTCCTGCTCGAGGTCCACCTTTGCGTCCTTCTGGAACACCATCACAATGTCCGACCCGCCGAAATCACGAGAGCTCCTGGCCCTTCTCCACAACGTCGCCCGGCTTCACACTCAGCACCACCGACGACACCTGCGACATCCCGATCGGGAGCACCGCGACGAGCCCGATGTCGCTCTCGATGAGGATCAAGGCGCGTGCCTGGATGAACTGGTACCCAGGAGAATCGGGCGCGTCGGGGACAAGGTTATCCTCATCCTTCTTGTGGTGGGCCTTGCGTGCACGAATGACCTCCTTGTGCGAAACGATGGCCCGGTCGGCCTTCTTGTGCCGGAGATGACGGTGCAAGCCGAGTGTAGGACCTTCGCTATCAGGGACTGCTTGAAGACGATCTCGACATAGCAGAGGCCAGGGATGACCTTCGCCTCGAGAACACGGCCCGCGACGGGCGCGTGCTGGCGGTGGTAGTCGGTCGGACCGAGGAAAGAGTGCGTGAACGTACCGCCGGAGAAGGCGGGGCCGTAGTGCGTGCCCGTGGCCTCATCGTCAAGGAGTACTTGATAAGCCATTCCGACAGCCACCGCCAGGGGCTGCGGGAGGTCGAATCGATAGGCGTCTGGTGATCACGAACGGGGGAGGTCAACGATGAAGAAAAACATGCAGAGGTTGTGGTAGACGTTCGTTCCGGTGAGATTCTCGGACGGAACCCAATGGACTTACTCATCCATGTACCGGAGGTAGTCTTCGACGGAGTGGATATCGAACATGTCGAACTCGCGAATGCCGGTGGCATAAGCCATCAAGAAAGACTCGTCGAAGGCGGTCTTGAACTCGGGGTTCTTGGAGAAATAGTCGACTAGCTCTTGGACGATGCAGGTAGTCGGCGTGTACGGCATGACTAGATGAAGAGGCTGAACAAATGTCATAGGGGAACACAGTAACAGAACCTCTTACGGGGCAGACGGATGAAGATGCGAATGAAATCGGAGGGCTTGTGTTAAGGTGAGATGAGTTGGGAAAGTGCCAGAAGAATGAAGTATGCACTGACTTGAAAGCGAGGCGGAGACCGCTGAGGAGGGTGAGTCTAAGCGTGCAGGCCTTTTGTACAACCAACGCATGACGCACTGGTACACTCTGCCGACGGCGATGGGAGTCCAGATAAGTTCTCGTGCAATCAACTAGTTCGCTAGCATGGCATCTCCAACTTTGCGAACCTCATAAGGATGGAAAGAAGCTCGATATGGAGTCATACAATGATAAGATGTCAACAATACTTCTCGCGACTCTCGGGAGGCACTGGAAAATTGGCCGATGTGGCCGATGAAGGTGCAGGGAACCCTGGACCGGAGCACACGTGGTGTGCGTAAATCGGTCGGGAGTGAGGTCCGTTCGTGTGTACCGTAGTGCTATGGCAAGGAAGGTGCCTAGCGTGGATGATACTTGCTGAGGTACAAGGACGGCAGAGACGGGGTCCGCAGTAGAACGACTCAAGAGGGTGGAGGCGCAGGCGCCGGGAAACAACTTGAAGGAAAACCCCTTTCGCTCCACCCCTTGCGGCATTGAAGAGGATGCGATGTAACCTGAAGATGACGAACCTGCACTCAAATGACAATCTTCCATGGATAGAACCAGTTGATGGTTTCGTAAAAAAGCGGCAGGAACACCGTTCAGTGCACTGACAGTGATAGGAATTGTGGACTCGTGACTTGGGAGAGTATCAAGCTTCTCGGTTTGCAAAACTTTCTAAGGGAAAAAAGAATGAGAAGCTAGCTTCTGAGTGCTACTCACCTTCAGAATCGCGGTGGGCCCGAACTGCCTGACGGAATCGATATCACCATGACGTTTGAGATGACCAACGGCCTGGCCATTGGGCAGGCTTCATTTACAAAGCATTGGTTAGCTGTGGGTCGGTGCCAGCGCGGCACTTCTTGCAACGTAACATAGTCTCGATGGGTGCCGCTGATGTGGAGATGTTGTCAGTTGCGTTGGGCTTCATCACGCGTCCTCTGCTGACAACTTGAATCTGTTTGGAGAAGGGTGCAGTCAGTTTCTGTCCAGTCCCTGTGCAAGATTATTCCCCACTTTGACCGGCACACCTCGCGTTCAGCCTGGGGCGACTCTTGACCACCACACCGTCCATCGCGTTCAAGCTCAAGCCTAATGAAGAGTCTAGTGGCTAGCATCAGTTGTAGCAAGCAGAACTGGAGCTCATAGAACAGGATAGAGATACGAACTTACCTTGCTCCAGGTGGCTGGCGAAATGAACGTCCCGGAAGAGAGGCAAAAGCTCGCAGCTGCCCGGGACTCTTCGTGGCTGTTCTACCTTCTCCCGCAGTCAGCGCAAGCGAAACAGTGCCCAAATTTGAGATGTATAACCTTCGCATAAGTTGAAGCTCGAAGCTTCAGGCCTTGCGGTAGCTCTGAAACTAAGGCCTAAGGCCTGAGGGCCGAGGCCCCCGGTGATTGGTCAATATGTCGTGGATGAAAGCGACGACAATCAACGAGTTGAGAAGCGCCAAATCATCACCTGCGGGCGCTTTTCCACTGGACTACGGTGCGAGCCAAAGTTCTACGACGATTCAAAGCTCAGGACTATTCTCAACGTTACTCGAGCAGCGATTGAAGATGCCATACTTAGATTCGCCATATGTGTCCGCTCGCATTGTCTCTTCACTGCCTCTACAGCTTTCCACAGGTATAGGCCCCCGTAGCCTCAGACACTGGCAACGAAAGCCAACAAAGCAAAAGGTATATGGTACACTACTGTATTACAAAGTAGACGAAAGTAAGAGCGTCTAAAGCTACATATCTCAGCGCAGCCTGTCCTATCCGTCACTGATCGAAAGACTCTGCTCTCCAAACCTTGATAACGCCCGCCCGATCCCCACTCACCAGCCCTCCTCGGAAAGGCGAGTCGATGCAAGCGAGCGCGGTGATGGTATCCTGGTGCCCCTTCAAGAGGTTCTGCTGGTTGTGGTTGATGAGCGACAGCCGTTGAGGCGGACGATTATGCTGGTTCGCGGACTGAGATGCCACCCACGTCTCGACAAAGGACGACGCCGATCCCGTAGGTGCGCGGATCGAACTAGTAGAGGACTAGCTATGGGTATTTGCGCGCAGGAAAAATAAGGAACATACCTATATGCGGGCCTATCGCTCTCCATCTCAATGCCACTGAGGATCACAGACCGTTCAGGGCGTCCTAGGTCCCAGAAACGCAACTTGCAGTCCTCGGAACCCGTCACGATGAAACCCCGTCCCGGCGACGACCGGCTCGATGACTTAACATCCGCGTCCCCGATGTGGGTCCTATGCATGACCGTATGCCCACCGAACTCCGCCCCAGCCACCATCGCGCGAACATCGGGGAAAGGAGGCAGCGGCGGTTCCTGTCTTGCGGCATCCGCACCGACAAAGCCAGTACGGCCCCGAGCAGACGCGTCGTTGGACGTGCTCTCTTGCCGTGCTCGGACGAGCGCAGCAATAGCCGCCGCGGGGCTCATCTCCACCTCGTCCACGCCGACCTCCTTCGGCTCCTCGACCGCGTCCGACGCGTTGGCGACCGTCCTCGAGGTGAACGACTCGACGAGCGCCGTGCTCTCGATGTCCCATACTTCAAGTAGCGCGTGTTCCGGGGTTTGGGTTTCGCTGCTGCCCTTGTGCGTCTCGACGGCGACAACGACCCATTTGCCCTTGCCCTTTGTCGGGTGCACGACACACTGGTGCACGCGGCCGAACTTGCCCTTCAACGGCACACCGACTTTCCAGCTCTTGATGAGGATCCCGAAGCGGATGTCCCAAAGGGAGAGGACACCCATCGACGTGCCACAGATGAGCCAAGTGCGTTTGCGGTCCAGACACAAGCATGTAATGGGCCCGTGATGTCGAGGGTTCTCCATCCGTTGGAGTACGCGCATCGTTCGAAGGTCCATGGTGACGATTACGGAGTGCGTGGTAGCGTATATGAGATTGGACGAGGTATCTGCCATATCCCATGAGCGAAAATAGCTCACATCGCCCAAGAGCTCACGACCGTACCTGTTCCGTAGTGCGTCATGCTCGTGATGTACTCCCCAGGCGTGTCCACCTTATGCTCGCGCACAGTATGCAACTTGCTATACTTTGGCAGCGTCCCGCCCTGGCTCACATGGACTCGCACAACGTGCAAGCTCCCGTCGTCGCCCGCGCTCGCGAAGCAGTGCACACCCTCAAGCATGCACACGCACTTGACCCGCGCGTGGTGCTGGTTATACGTGTGTCGTGGCTTGCTCGTCACGTTTCGCTCTAACCGCGCCGTGTCCCACACCTTCACTGTCTTGTCGTCCGACGCCGACACGAAGAACATGTGGTCGGGGGACACCGCGAGGCCGGTCACCGCATCCGTGTGTGAGTTGAAGTGCGCGATGAGCGACGCCTCAAGCCGGCGCGCAGTCCCGTCCCGCGGCATGAAGCTGTGACGCGCGGCGTTCCGGCGCCGAACTGGGCCCTCGTGAACGCGGGGCCCGAAATCATTCTGCAGGTCGCGGTTGTTGTCGAGGTACAGGTGCTCGAGCATATTGCTGATCCCAGGCTCCTGCCCGTCTACAGCCATCATGATCAAAGACCATTCCACAGCGCTGACACGGAGGATTGGGTGCTCACCATAACTCGAGATCGGGGCGATAGACGGCGTCCGCAGCCTCTCCTGTCCCCTCACCGTCCCAGCCACCGACACAGGCGACGACCTACCTGACGGGGACTGCGAGCCCTCGGACAGGATCTGCGCATGGGCCTCCAGCAAGCCCGTCGCGCTCGCCTTCGACGACCCGATGGCCGGTGCGGCTTTCTGCCCGTCCCCACCGATAGGGAAGCGGTACATAGCCCGGAGCGCAGACGAGTTGGTCGTCGAGACCGTCGACTCCGCCGGACTGCCCGGCCGTTCATTTTGGGGAAGATCGGGTTGCACCTGGGTTGTCGACGGACCAGCGGCTGCAGCTGCAATATCGATGGAGAGCGGATGGGGAACAGGACTCCTCGCCTCACGAGATCCGGGGACAGTTAGGCTGGTGTGGGAGCCATTAATCAGCGCGAGTCGCCTCCGAAGGTCCTCGAACGGCGCCCCAGCAGATGAGGGTCCATGGTCGATGCTGAGAGTGTGGTGTGTCCTCGGCGTACCAGGAGACCTCACGGCGAACTCTGAGTTGAGGCGGGGGCGAGGCGGCCGTGCGTCTGACTCTGGAGTTCGCAGGAAGACTGTCTGTGGCACCACGCCGAGCTTCTGCAGCTCGATCGTAGACGTGACCTTAAGTGCGTCTGACTCGACCTCCACGCTAACTCGGGAAGCGAAGCTACGGCACGAAGTACGTCAGTTGTCCGGACCGCAGCTGTGCTCGTCCACACGGCGAAGCATGTCCAAGAGAAAGACCCTAGATGCATACCTCGAAATTGCACGAGCCAGTTTGAGGAGATAGTCCCGCATCGCCATGAGTTTAGCTTCCTCGGTCGAATTCATGCCCAACTGCTGGAGCTTCGATATCTGCGCCTCGTCCCTGTTCCATGTCATGGTTAGCCATCCACGGTATGGTGCCATCCGGAAGCCGCAAAATAGGAATAGACGTACTCGTCGGATCTCGCGCGGGACGCGGCACCGCCAACCTGACGTACGGTGGCCATGCTCTCCCGCGGCGACTCGGTCTTCGCACTGCGGTGCGACCGCCAAAACTGGGTCTTCGAGTCCGCCTTCATGGCCCACTGAACTGCGGCATCGAAGATCTGTCGCGAAAGCTGGGAATCGGAACCCACGCTCAAGTCAGACGGCGACACACATGTGGTACGAGAAACGCAAACCATACCGGTCGCTTCATCGCCAACAGAAGGCTCCTTTCATCCACATCAGTGACATCCGACCGGAGGAAGTGCTTGAGGGACGGGTACAGAATGCACCACACATCACTGGGAGGCAGGTGTTTTGCAGCAGAGGCGATGAATGCCGCAGCCCCTTCAGTTCGCACACGTGAATGGGAATACGCGTCACGTTAGCCAGCCGACGGCGAATGCATGCACGGCGCGCGCACCTTCCCGTATCCAGATATTTGGGTGATAGAGGAAACCAAGGGTAGCGCTCATCAATTCCCATATCCGCATCTTCTGGAATAATCCCAGTTCGCAAAGATTGGTTAACGAGGCTAGTACCTTCGCTACCACAGTTTCCTCGACGTCTATCAGCCGGATATCATGTTAGCATGACTCGACCTACGTTTCGCCGAAGGAACGCCTACCAGAGAGCGCTTGGATCATCAGCGGGAGGATGTATTCTTCGAGACTCCGGCCACCAGCACAGGCTGCCACGTCGACTATGCTGTCAAAGAAGGCATATCGAAGTAACCAATCACGATCATTAAGGTAAGTGATCATATGGCTAAGCAGGACGTCGTTCGTCTTCTGTCGGCCAAGGAAGATACACAACGACGAAATGTTGTGCAGCACCGCGCGCTTGACGACGCTTGACGGATCGACAAGCAGCGTTGAGAGGTGCTCCTGAATGCTGTTCTGGAGGTCCACCATGCTCGCATCGTATGATACCTGGATCAAGAATTGCGGTGAGCCCGACTGGAGAATATGCGCCACATAATTTTATTAATGCCTACCTCGAAATGCGCTTCATCGTATTCCTGCGCGTCTGGGGAAAGCTTGTACGTCCCGTGAGCCTTCAGTGCCTGACCCATCTCCAGATATCGCACAGCTGTGTCCGCAAGCGGAACAATGATCTGCGCATACATGCACCGCACTAACACTTCCGAATCGCGAGCCAGGTGCGCTATCGCCGGAATGATGTATTCGGGGAATATCGCAGCATTGGAGGGCGTAATGACGGTAACCAGCATGAGGACCTGCATAAGGGTCCGAAGAGCTGCTGCGCGAACTATTGCGACGTCATCGTGGAGTAGGTCCACGATATACGGCACCATGCGGTCGAGTTTGGCTTCGTCGGTGAGGTGGGATGAAAGCGCCAGGAAGACATCGAGAGCGCGTACTTTGGAACTCGGGAGGTAGCAGTTACGAATATTCGCACAAACAAGGGAGAGGATAATTAGTGCGGGGCCATCTGTGTATCTCATGAGCATTTAGAGGCTATGCAGAGATAGAAGGACAAACCTTCGGCAGCTGCTCGCTTCCCAGCAGACCACGCGCTATGTAGTTTGCTTTCGCGATTCGGGATGTTCAACTCGACAGGAAGCACATCCTATAGCCATGTCAGTGCTCCTGGTTACGTATGCGTAAAGGACTTGACCTACATGGAACGGACGTGATGAGATCAACTGCGGTACGTAGTCGATCTTCACATCCATGACTGTTTCCTCCAAAGCATCATTGATTAGGTACGGCTTGACACTCTCGTAGTCCGCCCATATTCGCTCCATGCGGTGGTCAGAGTCGCTCGGAAGGGGATCATTGGGCATGTCCCCGTTCAAGTTTACGCTCGAGGATGCGTTAGTACCAGCAGCTTTGTGTGCAGGGACAGTGGCGCTCGCGGGAACAGGGGAAGGCGTTGCGGTAGCAGAGAATAGAGACGGTGAATTGATCTCGTTTACGGTGGAGACGTAATTGTGCAAGAATGAGTAGAAGCATTCCGGGAAGACAGTGCCGCGCGAGGTATGGAGGAGCGTGTCGAAGGTCGGCCGTGCTGAGGGGTCCATAGCAATCATTTGTTTGATGAGTTGCTGCTCATAGTCAGGAGGATGTGTGCGCAAAGAGTGGAAGAGCACATACCCGGACACCCTCGTCCTCCACAGCACCCAACTGCGTATCCACCTTCAGCTCGCCCTCTCGGTACTTGAACAGCTCACTCAGCGTGAACATCGGCTTGCCCTCGAGGAACAGCTCCGCGATTACACACCCCACGCTGAAGCAGTCCATCGCCTCTGTTACGCGACCATCGCGCCGTCCTTCACTGTCCTCCAGCGCGAGGCGCGACTTCTTCGCGCTGATCTCGGGGTTCTCGCTCGCGGTGTAGAAGCGCTCGGGGGCGATGTAGCACGAGCGGCGACCGGACGTGTCAAAGAAGAACGCGAAGTCGGATGGGTCGTCGAGCGGGAGAAACGTTGGCTTGTACGACGCGAAATCCGCAACGTACACCCAGTTCCAAGACGTGACGAGGATGTTCTCGGATTTGATATCCCCATGCGAGACCTTGCGATTGCGCGCGTCGCGCAAGGCATTCAGGATTTGGAACGCGATCCACTTCTTCTCCACGAGGCTGAGGAATGGTCGTGTGCTGGGTGCAGGGGTCGGGGATGGGCAATTGTCGAAATCGCGGAAAGACCACGTACCTTATCCTGTCGTACAAGTTACTCGCGACCCACTGCCGAATGATGTACCCCGCTTTGTCCGTCTCCACAAACGACTGGTAGCCATATACATTCGGGATGTCCGCGAGGGCTTCTCGCTCAACTGTCTCTCATGAGGATACATACAGCACATGGAATATGATGATTACGTACCCTTGAGTCTCCTGTGATACTTCCGTAGGCTTAAACCCGGGTCCGGCTTGATGAATATCTTGACGACCAGGTAGCCATTCTTGTGCCGAGACTTCACCGTCTTCAAAAACCGCGCCGACCCAAGACTGTCCACGCATGTCGGTGCTCGTCAATGCTCGCAAGAGTGGGAATACGCACCTCCTCTCATACACGATGTCTCCACCAAGTTCAGCCACAAACGAGTCCAGGGCGCCGCTCGTGCGCGTCAGGGATTGCGCGTTCCCCATGTCGTCGGTATATGCGCGTTGTGTGTTCGTTCCAGTCTAGTAGATGGTCATGAAGAGAGTGACAAGGAGAGCGAGAAGATGAGGAGACTAGGGACACCGAAAGCTTCAGGCAGGCGGCCGATGACGGAGCGCGGCCCAACACTGCCGGAGTTGGGTATGTCTGTCCGCCTATTTCGTCGGGACCGAGGCCAGCAGCGGGGAATACTGTCGGCCCGCAATGACTGAACCAGCCTCAAAACTTGGCTGGATTGAGAGCAGTAGAGCGGGGGCGTCGATGGCGCCTGCGAAGTCCCTGACGTCGAGCTGAAGTCAAGTCTTCGCGGTGCCGTCGCTCGCCACTGCTCGTCCCTCTGATCGGGCGTCTTCATTCGATAGACGCCGAATCAGACGCGCGGCAAGACGCCCCGCGGACTCTAGGCAGGCGAGTAAGTTATAATAGTATCCTCGAGTACACACCAGCCCTTATCATGAAGAGGCTACTGTAGTCCTAAGTACTCTCTCTCAGATTTATTATAAAGCATGGATGTTTTACGTTTGAATGGACTGAAATGACAGTAAGTCGCATGGCGAGCTCTTCCACCAATAGCTGCAGGCACTGCCAGGCAGCGAAATGTGAAGCCCCAGTTTCCCAGTGAGTCCCACTGTCCCAGGTCTTCCAACTTATGTCTTTTGTCTTTATAGCTCCTCATTCTTGCTGAAGTGAATATACAGCTCTACGTCGTCATCGCGCTATGTCATGAACAAGTCACTTATACCCACTGCGTATTCTTCACCCGCGCGGATTTGCGCTGGGTTCGGGGTCGCTCGCCGAGATATGGGTGAAATGTTTCAATTCTCCTGCAATATATTCCTATACACTGAATACGCAGATTGTTACAGCGACTTGACTCCTTGATAAATACCCACTGAATGAACAACGATGAGACAAATGAACGCCAGCACGCGCGGGGTCGGGCAGAGGACCAGGAGCCGTTTCGAATCGGAGAAAACCCGACGAGATGGTGTACGCTGTGCTTTACCGACTTATATGCCGCCCTATTCACTCACCGCAAGGGGTTGACCTGAAGTAGAATGAACAGCCAGATTCATTTCAGGAGGAACGGGGAATGATACATCGGACAACAGCATACAGGCAGTACACATTATATGTCCATTACAGTAGTATCGTAAGACCTAGATATCGACATATCAACCGAGTATAGAAGAGAATATGATACAACACTGGATGCTGTCAATGCGGAATAACGTTATGTGATGTGTGTATGTAGAACAGATAGAAAAGAGTCATAACATGGTCTTGCATGCAATAGTGAGATGATGAGCTATTAAGGCTACTGTGCGACGTGTCTAAAGTCCAACGATAGCCAACTGAGAAAGGAGAGGATAACGAAAGCAGAGCGGGGGGTGGAGTGCAGCGATGCGAGGGGAACAATAGCCATGGTACAATGGAGACACTGAAACGGAGTGGGAAAAAGTGAGGCAGTGGCGACCTAGCGTGACCAAGGGTGACGACGACGATTCTGAAGAAACAAGGGACGATGTTGGACCTAAGGATAAGGATGTGATGACTCAAACGCTTGCGTTCGTGTGGCTGGCGTGTAGCAGGGTGACGTGTGCGGCGGGGCTGCCTGCCGCACCGGGCGACGTGGGGTCGCGCGGCCAAGAGATAGTCAGCATGCCCTCGATGAGCGTGCTACGGACGTGTGTTGCCTTTCGGGCCGAACAGGCCGCATATGTCAGCTTCGGCAGATGAGAAATGACTAGAGTCAGGGGGGGGAACTCACAACGACGCCGGCGGGCAAGTCAATTTCGCGCTTGAACTTGCCATACTTGAGCTCCCGCACGGGGTACATCGATGGGGGCGGCGCGGAGGGCTCGGGATCGGAAGGCGGCTCCGACTTCGGCCCCGAAGCGGGGAGAAGGAGAGGTCGGGTTTGCGAGGTGGTTTGGTTCCGGGAATGGAGGAGAGGCCCAGTACGTTCACCCTCAATGACAAGGCGGGTACCCTCAATTCGCACCGAGAGCTGCTCGGGCTTCATGCCTGGGACTTCAAGCATCGCGACGATGTGCGTGTTCTCGGGGTCGTCGCAGAGGTCCATCCTGCACGAAGAGTAAGCGGCCTGTGCGCAATCCTTTTAGCGGGCGTTGCGTACCTAGGTATGAAAAACCCTGCCTTCTGTTTCTGCTGAGCCTTATGCTTCTGCATGAGCTGGAGGTATGCCTGGGCGAGCATGCGGTCCAGGCTGCGGTAGCGCGGGTCCTCGGCCTCCATCTTCAGAAGCTTCCGTGCCTTGGTGGATGATGTATTTGACGAACGGGAGGGGTTGGCGAGCACGCTGGAGGAGATGGAAGCGCCGGTATACTGGGGAGACATGAGGGACGAGCGGGCGTTAGGGTCTGGCTGGGCGGAATGGCGGTTCTTTATATACTGCAGTGACTAGAAACGATTTTCCAGATCGGGCTCCCGATCTGGCGGACCCCACAACGGGTTTTGGCCATGCTCCACAGAAGTTGCAAGAGGCCAGCGATGACTCGACCGGAACAAGCATGCTCGCGACTAGACGCGGCGGCACCTGCACGGCCCCCCGGAAAGCAAGGGCACGTCGTTCCAAAGTCACCCTACCTCCGCCCCGAATGCCTGCGAATGCCCTGTGGATTGGCGGTGGATGAGCAAGCGTCGACCGAGTGTGGGGTACGGAAGTGAGTAAGGACCGTCGTCGATGCGGTGTTCCGCGCCGCACGGCGGGTCACGGCGCTAATGCTGTGCATCGCCTCTGGACCGTACGTCAGGGCGTGCCCGAGGTGCCTCCGAAAAACACAGACAAGTCGACAAGTTGGCAGTATCCGTAAATCCCCTCAAGGCCGAAGGCTGTGTTCCAACCTGCTGCGCCTACAGCCCTTTTCCGCTGGCCCTCCACTGGCGCAACAGTCGGCGATGCACTTCTCTTCTGCCGCAAAATTGTACACCGGCGGGTACCTGCGCGCATACAATCATCACTGCAATCCAGTTGGGATCGACGCCGACAAACCATACGCCGCGGATGCAGCTCTGTCGCCCCACGGTGACAGGTGATATTTTATGAGACATGGAACGCACAACGTCAAATTCAGGAAACGCCTCGTAAATTCGGCGTAATCTAGAAGGAAGGAATCATGTCTCGGTCCCCCGAGGCCATTACGTCCATATGTCCGGAGGTGGTCGGCGTAGCGTCATCCAGAGTGCTCCACCCGACGCCGTCTGAGGCCGCAGCGTGCCGACTGGAGTACGCATATCGCAACGAAGACCGTAGGCCTTTGTACTGTATGCGTCAGTTGGATGGCTTGTGAATGTTGCGAATACGGATCAATTGACGCCACGTCAACGTGTAACTTCAACTTGCTGGAGAAACCTGTTCACTACGTATGCGTGATACTCAACGGCTGCATTTCTGTGTACGCAGGTTCCGAAGCTCGAGGATGGGCGGAACAAGCAGACGGGTGTTCGGCCTGTCTATCCCGCGCGCGATACTCGCACCACAGCGGTTGGATATGGCTTGGCGGCACAGACTCCCGCAGAGCTGAAGGAAGCCATAGCTTTGAAAACTCCGCAGGGAGCCCGCATTCACGAAGCAAGCATGGGGTCGGATGGGTCTGACGGATATGCGGCTGGGGGTTGACGTACCTGTGCAAGTAACTGCCTTCATAGAAGAAGACCGCCGAGAACAACCAATCCCGCGACCATCCGATTTCAAGCTGACGATTGCATGATTTGACAAACTAAGTTCAGCGTGCGTAGTATACACAAACTCAAACAAGACGTGGCGTACGAGTCTACGAGACACAAAACAGCATCCTGCAGTCCTCCGCAGCACATACCGGTCTTGGCGAAGATGTACTGAATCTTCTTCTCCTGGCTTGCGAATGTCGTGGATGTGCACTAAATAAAGGATCGGGTCTTGTACACGCAGGCGCAAAGCGGCCGGATTTCGGTTGGCACTGACAACCGCCACGACGGCATCTAAGGGGCAGAATTAATTGAGATCTCGTCCGGAGATGCCGACAGAAGAACAGAACACACCCGCGTCGCAATCGCCGTACACTGGCGAAGTTATCACGCGCAACCTGCTGTCGTCCGGAGACGGAGACTTGTTCATCTCGATGGGTCTAGTGGCCTCCATGAAGAAAGATAATGATAGTGGAAGGGGATACGTGTCCAACATGCTGCATCTGGCTAACGAGCGACAGGAACCTCCACGAGCTTGCGAATGACTTGGTAAACTTGCGAAGCCAATATCATCCGTCTCTCTGTCTTCTGCGGGAAGGAGGGCTGGAGGTGGAGTCAACCTGGGTCATGCGTGGTCAGTTGAGACCTTCCATAACGGGACGCATTCAAAAGACGCACCTTATGACCCACATGCTCACAAAGCGAATGCGACATCATGACTCAGTGTGCCATAGACGAGCCGTGCGCAGACTTCTCGAGGTGACGGGCGTTGACAGCGACGAAGTGATACAGCACCACGGTGAACATCGCCAGCATGCCCAGCGAGTTGGCGAGGTTGTACAAGGTTGTGTGCGAGATCATAGTTGCCCTGCTGTGCGAAATGCGAGTCAATGGATGAAACAGATTGAATGTCAGAATAACCAGCAGCAGGCAGAACGATGGATATGAGGACGAGTACGGACCTGGCTCTGACGTCGTGGTCGCCGCTAGCAGGATTGTTTGGCTATATTTGGCGCGTGCACGTCGGGATGTGGCTCGGCGCTTGGCGCGCGGTCGCGAAACCTCCCGAACCCCGCCGACGTGCTCTGCACCTTCTCCCATCCCCCCTTGTCCATCTCCTCTCTCTAGAGCTCTAAGTCTGCGACAATGAGGCCCACTGCCGTTGCTCGGGGTGAAATGCCCGGACGTAAGTACTAAGTTGCATTTGAGAGTGTTCGGTGGCAAGAATCTGACAAATGTTTTGCAGCCAAGGTCTACGTGAGTATATGCTCTGCCTTTGGGGCACAATTCGCGCTCTTCCTGCGTTTTCGTTCCTGCGGAGAATGGAGAGAATTTGTGAAGGACGCGAAGAGCTGATACGTCTCGTTCGTAGCTCAACTGGTGGGGTGACCACCACAACCTGCCCAAGCAGAAGGGCATCGTCACCTACGGTGCGTAACGCCTTGACCTTGCTTTTAGCATGACGAGCTAACAACTAATTCCTCGCTCGACTTCGTAACCCGACCACCGCCTTTCGTTTGGTGCCCATTCCGTCGTGCTTCCGGTATGCTCCGTCGAACAGCGATCTCGCCCTTCAGGCAACGGGCGGCCAAGAACCTCATCCAGGGTTACATCTTTAACGGATACCGTCGCCTCTCCAAGCACTTCATCTACTGGTCCATCCCCTTCACGCTCGGTACGTTGTCGTCATGGCTGTTTCCGTATGCGCCCTTGGCACCCTATCCGTCCCTCTGAAATTGTCTCCGTCTTGAGCGCTATCTTGTCGACGTATGTGCTGATGCATGCTGCAGGTTACGGCATCTATGCCTGGGCAAAGGACTACGACAAGTGGCAAAACAGCAAGGCTGCCCACGTTGCCGGCCACGGTGCGCACTGAGCCTGAACGAGACATAACAAGCATAGCAAGCACCGGTACTCCCATTCCTATGTAGAGCTGGTGTCTAATTCTACGTTCTTTCTCCACCTTGCTGCCCACCGGAGTGATAAGATTGGAGTTGGATGTCTGTTGACGGTAGTCTCCTGTCGGCGAATAGGATAGACTCCGATATCCGCCGACAACCCCGGAGACTAGAGTTTCGTTATAGTTGAAAACAAAGGGAGCTCTTGTGGATCGCCACATTTGACTTGCACTGTAGGTCCGCCGTGGCTATTTGTGTGTGACTCATCGTGAAAACTCCCCAGGTGTGAACAACATGTGCGAATTGCGGTCTGCCAGTGGCACGACGTCCATCTCATGCGCGTTAGTGCTTCCGTGATATCATCCACCATACCCGTCCCCCCGCCTCGGCGTTCCATCGTGTTGTGTCTTCAGCGCGTTCCTGTGTGTGCTCTGCGTTTGGATTGCGCAGCAATAGACTCACTTTCGAGAAAATTTTCAGATCGTTTTCAAACTTTAATTGTGTATGAGGAAGGCCATTGTCATCGCAGAGCGGTGCGGGCTCGTCTTATTGAACAACAGAGTAGCCTGTTTTCGGCTGACCAGCGTCCTCCAATATTAGGGTCCTGTCCTCGAGAGAGAAGGTACCGCTGGCGCAGCGGACCAGAGGGCCCAATAACACGCACTCTCGAACCCCAGTTCCAATCCTCGTTCAAGAGTACCATTTTGAGCAGATGGAGATCGCAGTGAGTTCCGCCGCGCTCATGCCGTGCGGTTACGTTTGCTGAGTTCGTTTACCGTACTAAGCGCCCCGGTCATGCTGTGGCAGTGCCGCTTCGCGGCACGACGCGCAACGCCGAGTCACGGCTCGGACCTGTCCGCAAACGGCGGTGTCTCCTCCGCGCCCCGCCCGGCCCCCATTTCCCTGTGAGAGTGAGTCACTGGCTGAGCCTCCCCCGCTCGGAGCCGGTCCTATATAACGATTGTCGGGCACCCATCGCTGGCCCTCCCCTGCCCCCAACATATTGAGAAAAACCCCACGATCACAGCTGCTAGCCCCACGTTCGCTGACCGTTCTTGCTTTTCCCCCAAGTTCGACGATTCAAGACTTCGATTTCGCTTAGTACGACTTTTATTACAAGAAAATCAAGACCAAGATGACGGTACGCCCCCCGCGCTCCAAGTTCGTGTCCGCCGTCGAGAAGCGGCTCGGGCGCAGCCTTTCCGACCAGGAGATGCTCCACCTCGCCGCCTGCGCGCGCGCCCTCAAGGTGCGCAAGGCCCAGCAGCAGCGGGTCTATAAACCGAGGTGCGTTGTTGCCACCCGCCTTCCAACGCCACGTCAACTCGCTCACTAATCATCGTGCATGATCCCGGGTGGTTATCGTAATCCAACATCTGTCCGTGACTCTGCAGGATGGAGTTGTGGGACGACGGAGGCAGCCCGCTCGTCACGGCCGTGCTCGAGGTGCCCGGGCTCCGCCCGGAGGACGTCGCAGTCGACGTTGTCGACGGCCGGCTCGTGGTCAGCGGCGAGCGTCGCCAGCAGGGTTTTTCCATGGCCCTGAAGACGCAGACGTCGCCCATCGGCGACGCCAACGGGACCGGGACTGGGGCCAATCCCTCGGGACCGACCGATCCCGCCGACGTGTGCGTCCGCGCGTCGGAGGAGACGCTGGCGCACCCGGGCACCGTCACGGTGCTGCAGGTGCGGGAGCTCAAGTATGGCTTCTTCCGCCGCGTCATCGCCGTCCCTGCTGGATGCACGGTGAGTGTTTCGGGCTATTTCGTCGGGATGTTGAACGTAACACTGATCAAGCCGGGTCGGGCTCGCGCACAGACTGCCCATCTCCAAGCTTCGATGGAGAACGGGATGCTCACCGTGTCCTGGCCCCGCGACCCCGGAGCGCGCCTCGCCGACATGCTCCATGCCACGAAGGCCGAATCGGCCCTCCAGCTCGACCCCGGGGCTGGCGTTGCCGGCTCTGGCTTCGCCGAGAACGGTTCCGCTGCCTGCGTTTGACGGTTCCGAATTGTCATCGTTGTTGTGGGCTCCGAGTCGGATGCGGGGCAGAGGGTACGCCATTTGCCTTCTGTCTTCCGCATGTATGTGATATATGTTTACAATATATGCTACTGTATGCCTATATGTGCCCGTGTGCCATACGACCTCTTGGGGTGAGCTGGCCCGTGCGTCGTCATCAAACCACCGATCCTGGACCCACAACTGTTTATGGTGCAAGCGAACGACAGGCTTCTTGCCTCGAGGCTGAGCCACATGGCACCGAGCGTCCACGGTAAGCGCGGACTCGACATCGGCGCAACGTCCACCTCAATCACGTCCTGGGAGCTGGCACAACTCAACTTGTCTGATACTTGGCTGCATTCGCCGGACACTGGTTTGAGGGTAGATGCTGGGCTTACGCTAACTCGTGTATGTCAATCTATCGTCAACTTACGCCTATATATAACACATGGGGGTACGCAAACGATTAAATAGTACAGGATCAAAATGGTATCGGAAATGGGGAACAGTAGCCATAAACGTTAGATAGAGAAGAGGGAGGAGAGTAGAATGGGTAACTTGTAGCTGTGACACGAACAGTGAGAAGCGAACTTATAAAACGTTCCGGGGGCCGTACCCTATGACGTTCCGCGCGAAGTCGTATAGCGGTCAGACGTCGCATGAACTTGGAACCGGCTCTTCATCCTCCGGGTATAGCGGCCTTACGCAAACGAGTCCGGTCCGCAGGGAGATGAGGGACAGGCGTCGCTCTTCTATGCAGTTGTGGCAGGCCCCACGCCCGACTCTGTCATGGCAACGTTCTCCTCCCCGTCAATTACATCCGGAGTCTCCTCGTCGATCGAGAGGCGCAAGTGATAGCAAGTCGAGGACACCAGGTCTAGCTGGGCTTGCAAGACAATTGCGGGACCCCCACCATTAACTGACGGAAGCAGGGCGACGTCGCGCAACGACCTCTCGCCATAACAAGCTGCACACAGTATCATTCGGGCGGCGCACCCTCGGTCACGGTGAAGGGCCACCTGAGGGATCCCGCGTGGCGCGGTCGCCCGCCAGCGGGATCGGCTGCGGCCTCGAAACAGCGGTCTGAGGTGGTGAACTCGAAGCGAGGAGCGATCTGGACGCCTGTCACTACTAGTAGTTGAGAGGCCCTTACGGTAGATGTTGGCCGTGAAATTGAGTTCCCCTCGGGGGTCAAAGTGCGTGTCGAGCCAATACTGGTACACGATGGCGATCGTGTCTGCGGCCTTGGAGAGCGTTATGGTAGCGCTGCCAGTGCAAGGATGGGGACCTGCGACGTTTCTAGTGGGGAGGACCTTGACTTTGTATCCCTGGGTGCGGAGCCTGTCTGCGGCCCACTCCGTGAAGCACACATTGATGCGGCCTTTATCTGCTGGATCCTGGGGCGGCGGCTTGAATTCGAAACCCTCAAGCTCGTGCTGGGGAGGCTCGCGATCAGAATGGGGCAGGTAAACCGTTCGCACGCGGATGTGGTGGAGGAGGTTGTAAGCACGGAGAGCTTCAGAGGTCGGGAGAACGAATAGACTGCATGGACCGTGGAGCTTCATTTGAAAGACTGCCGCATGTAAATGGTCGACTCCCTTGAGTGAGGGGCTTTCGTAATGTCGAACGACGTGGCAGAGGCGACCAAGTAAACTCCGGCTGCTGTGATGC
Source organism: Ganoderma meredithae (assembly GCA_022814645.1). NCBI lineage: Eukaryota > Fungi > Basidiomycota > Agaricomycetes > Polyporales > Polyporaceae > Ganoderma > Ganoderma meredithae. Next base: position 42,863 of record JAKLMY010000150.1, read on the forward strand.
TCATCCGTGCAAGCCAGAATTGCGATGTAATAGTCGTGACTTGGAGAGGTCATGGGCGCCTTGTTGGCGAGCAACAGCAAAGGGAACTGGGTGCGGGTACCGTACGGTGATGGAACGTAGTCATGGATGGGAACTTCAATCTCGCCGCCTAGAAGGACAGTGAATAAGTCGTAGTTGACAGGGTTGACACCATTCGATCCATCGAAGTCGCGTGGTGAAGTCGCGAATAAGCTGGGCGTGTTCATCAAGCTCAAGGAGGACATTTGGGTCTGGGAGAGAAGGGGAGGGCGTTCCTCCCTCTGTCCATTTGATGCTGACCCCCGTCTAGAGGTTGTACTGGTGTGGCAAGGACCGACATCCAAAATTGCAGGGACAGGGAACATATGTGCATTGCCCCAGGCAAAGAGACTCTGGTCTGGGATTCGCCTTAGAATCTCCTCCTGCAGCCGCCTGAATGCGCGTTGTCCTTCTCCGTACAAGGGAGCCATTTGAATGTCGAAAATACCGAGAAGGGAGTATGCCTCATCCTCCAACCTTGTTGTCTTCCGATTGGATGCCCACGACATCTGCGTCGCGACGCTGATATGGTTGAGAGAGACCTGGTGCCTCAAGACATCCTCCCCTATGCCTGTGATTTCATGGAGGAGGGATGCTAGACTGTCTTTCGATCCCAGATACATCCACTCCCCGGAGACGAACACGACCTGCTGGGGAGCAAGCAGCTCCTGGAGGGTCCATCCTCGAGTGAACCATCGACTGATTTTAAAATGAGGGTTTTGTCGAGGATCGCAGGTGGGAACGTCAGCCAGGAATACCAAACATAAACGGGCGTCGCGATACCATGAGAACATGGAGTTGATTGCCTCGGACCATTCGGCACTGTTCGTCTTGTCGATGCAGCACGAATCGATCCATATGTAGCGGAAACCGTATTTGGCAGCCGTTTTGCACGCGAGGCGGATCTTAGAGGACAACCGTGGGTCGTCCCAAATCGATGAACAATGGGGAGCAGAGTAGTTCGGGAGTAGCGAAGTGGGGGCGGTTGAGGGGATTGGACGGGAACTCACAGAAGAGGCGGTGAGCAAGCACAGGCCGTCGGGGCCGTAATCGCGTTGGATGGCTTGAAGGTCTCGATAGGACTGTTCGCCCTCAGGAACCCATGTGTGAGAGAGGATGACATATATGCTGGTGTGTGGGTCGTGATCTGCAAACTGTCCAGTCTTGGTATCAAGCATGCGCATAGTTGAGGCGATAAGATCAGACTGGGGTGATAGTGATGGAATGGATGGGCTGTGGATTGTATATGGTAGGAAAATGACAGCTCCGTGACGGGGCAAGACGAAAGATTGGGAGCCACCTGGGCTGATTGAAGGGTGAATGGAGGTACGGAGGAGGATGGCTGCGGAGAATGAGGGATCGGAGGCAACAACTGAGAATTCTGAGTGCGGACACTTTGTGGATAAGATGCGGGACTAAAACGTTGATGGCTTTGCTGGAGGCTGTTGCTGCTGCGGGAGAGCGGCTGTGGAGCGCGGGAGAGTGACTCGATAACCCGCGGTCCCGAGAGGCGGACCGGACAACCTCTCTCTAACGGCCCGTCCACCCGCTTGGGGCGCTGACGGTTCGCATGCCTCCTGGCTCTCATGTACGAGCTTCCCCCCTAAAGTCATTCCACCACTCGTCTCTCTGCCTACGTCTCCCCTCGAACTCCCTCGGCTGCGCGAACGCGCGCGTGCTCGACGTTGACATTCACTTGCGGTGGGTGGATACCAGGTCCCCGCCGCGGCTACAAGTCTCGCGCTCCATTCAGAGGTCAAATATCTCGGCACACCTCCTCGCACTCACCTTGTCAGTAGTATCTGTAATAGGGCTTGAATGAAGCTTCGAATTTGCGGGCGGTGAGTGACGCATTCATAGAGGGCTCTCCGTCAGCAGCCGCTTCCAACCGTGACCTGAGGGCGGCGCCTGGGAACTCACCGGCTTGGAGGTTGGTGGGCTCTGTGGGTTATGTTGCACGGATGGTAACATCATTGGCCTATGGAACCCAGTATTTTCTACTGAGGATCTCTCCAAGGTATTGCGCACATTCAAGCTGGGTGTGGCAATCGGTGGGTCAACGGTCCGACACCTCAGGCTGCTGTATCGAAAGAGGGTGCTCATAGGCACGAACCTTGCCATGATCGAGTTTGTGTACACTATGTGGGGGGTAGGTCATGCCGCACCCATATTCAAAACTCGGGAGAAACGCACGCTTGCCGACTACTAGGTGCACACCGAGGAAGACCAATTTGGTGGGCATTGTTATCCACTGTCAGGTGGGGTGATCAGCGAGGAGTCATATTACAAGAGGCTTTTCTATGAGACTTACACAAACCAGGGAAATGGCCGTGGTGATCCTGCGAAGGCGTGCCGTTGCCGCTGTGAGGTAATGCAATGTAGAACAGGATTTAGACGTGAACAGGTACCAGGTGAGCATCCCACTCTCTGCAGTGTAGAGAGTGAACATGCTGATGTTACGGCCCATCCTGTTCGCAAGTTGTCAGGGAATGATGAATTTAAAGTCCTCATTTCGACTGACTTCGCCAGACCGGTCCTTTGTCGTCGAAGATAAAAACACAGGACCCCAGTAATCAGGATGTCGAGGATTGTCGAGACCGATAGGCCCAGTGTAAAAACATACTACAAATTGATGAATATCGATGACCTTGTGTTCCGGCAACGAAGTGAACCTACGCTAAATCGTTGAACAAATTCCGCAAAGCTCGCCAGACGTATCCTGCAACGATGGACGTCAAATGCTTCCACATACTACTGGGAAGCTCGATGCTCGTTTGACTTACATTTCTGTAGTGGATACTAGGGTGCCGGTGAGTGATCGTTTTGAGAAAGCAAGAAACTTTTACTCACTAATAGCAGCAACTTCATTGCAATGTTTGGACGCAAAGTGTGAACTTCGGCGTGCATACAGAACCCGTGAACGATATCAACAGGCTTACCGAGGCGGGCCAATGTCAAGATTACCTATCGCAAGCTATCTCAGCAACATCAACGTTTCGCCGCATACACCCACTTACCAATGGCGCAGTTATGCACCAGGGTTTGCCACTAACTAGTGACCACGGTAATGTCAGGATTCAGTGGTGCTAGAGGATGGTCCGCTCGATCGCTGCTTACGGGCATAGATTCGATGGCAGAAGAAGCTACCAGGACCAGTCGGTACGTTGACCTCCATTCACACGGCAAGAAGGAACTCACGAATGAACGGTGAATGCTGTCAGGTCCTGCGCGCAGCCGACTCAGAGTCAACGTTGAACGACGATGCCGGATCGGGTGGCAAAACCAACTCACTGCTAGTGAAATCATAACCTGGGCGATAGCCAGGGACGCGGATGGGTTAGATATATATATATATGCGCACGCTTGGTTGATCCCGGCGAAAGGCACTCACGGCGTAGGACCTAGGAAAGACTGGTTACAACAGCAGGGGACGAGAATAAGACGGCTGACGCTTACCAGGTGATGTTATCCCTGTTGTCAAGTACTCCGAAATTTATGATGAGGCTCTCCCAGTTCGCAATGCATACCACCGTGGAGTGAGCAACGTCGAGAATCCAAAGGAAGATGACCTATGCATCCCCGGTTTCATCCCGCTCTTTAGCTCAGCAGCCGCAGTGGACCAAGGGGTCACGCACCAATGCCTTCGTTCTGATGGGGTCCGAGGCGAATTGTCGCCAGTACATGACGACCTGCATGAAGACCAATCCGGAGAAGCTAGAGGACGTTTTTCGATGACTATTGAGTGCGTTCACGACTTGCTACGCTAACTTGTGAGTTGACAACTGAACCGACACTCACTATAACGCCACCAATCCCCCAAGAAGTATCGCCCCACAAGACGCATGCAGCTCGGAAGTCGACCAAGCTTCGTTCGGGACAGCGAGCGCAGACGCGACTGAAGAAGGGTGGGCCATGCTTGCGTCTCTGCCTAGGTCGTCTGAGGGTGGGTGGCTCGCTTTATACATGGAATGCCAGCGGCTCTTCGCCTGCATTCGTTCTCGCTGACTTCATTACTCTCCCTTTTGTCGCAGACGAGCGTTGAACGTTGAACGCCAGGCAGCGGCAAGATCGCACATGCCAACACTGACGTGACAAATACTTCGCCGCGAGAATCTGACTGAGCAGCATTCCCGATGCGGGAACTGTTCAGGCCCGACGACTCCAGCTTCGTTGAACTGCCCCTCGTTGGTGGGGTACTTCACCGTTGTCAGAAGCATCCATCTTGGAACGCGTCCTACTGGAAAGACTGAGGGCACGGGAACGGGAGGACGTTGAGCGAGAAAGTGGAGAATTCCGACGTGACTTCCCGAAACATTTGGTGAACGGAAGGGGCTCCTTCAACCTCTTCCGAGCCAGATTCTCCCGAGTACAAGGGTCGAGGGTCGCCAGTTGTTCCAGCGATAAACCACACTTCGGCCCTCAGCAGCAGAACCATGGTGGCGGTTCGAAGCTCGGGCCCGGGTGTGGCGTTTGGCGGAGGTTCTTCGCGGCTGGCTTTCCATGTGAACGGACAACTCAGAATCTTCTCCTTCCTCAGGCTAGCTTCATCACGGCGGACAGCTTAAGACCGGAAGAAAATAACCGACTTCAACGGGGCACAAATGCTTCTGCGAAACAGAACTTGTGGGCGCATGCTTATATAGGGGTGAGAACACGGCGGCGATGTAAGTGGCATCTTCTTTTCCGCATGGGCGCCACCGCTCATCCCGATTCCCGTATCTGATCCCTAGTACAGACCGATGCCAGCGAAACGCATGTCCGACGACTCTCATCCCCCTTTTGCCCGCTTACTGCTCTGGAAACATAACGGATGAGTGGCTCCAACTGTGTCATTCGCGAGGTATGTACGCTGAAATCGCCTCAAGCTTCGAGCCACAACTGATCTGCAAGCTTGGTCCAGGTCTCAAGAGACGTGTGGATATTCTCATGGTACGTTGTCGAGTCGCGGACAGGGTTTCGTTACTCATGTATGCGCTACTTTCCAGCCCGTTCTTGGTGATGAACATTTTCCCTGTCGGAGGACGGTCGACAATCATAAAAATTCGCAACGGAGACGTTTGTGTGCTCGCTTCCACGCCACTCAATGACCCTACCAAGGTGAAGCTTCGCGAGCGAGTTGGGCCTGGTGAAGTACCCCCCCCCCTTCGCCACTGTGCACGAGATGACGTCTGATGCATCTGGCCTGGCAGGTGGATCATCGGCGCCGACCGGTTCCACCATATATTCCTCGGTACAGCTTTCATTTTGTTCCGACCCTACTCGGAACGCCACAACTACTCGTGCTCATGTCGGTGATGCCACAAGCTGACTTCAAAAAGGAGTATCCTGACGCCAAGGTGATCGCCGTGGATGCAGCGAAGATGAAGAAAGAGGTAGCCGGAGCTGGGCTCAGGTTCGACGGAGGTACGATCACAAGCCTGGTATATGCGACGATCTAGTCTCATGCTCCAGCACGCAAGCATGGGGAGCCGATCCGCCGAACACGAAGTAGCCATCGCCAGAAAGTTGAGTCTACAGCCAGGCACCAACTTTCTCAGTCAACGTCACGATTCTAAGCACATCTGCGGTGGAGTACTCACAGAAATAGGGCACGATCTTCGGCAGGATCGAGAAGGGCATATAAATTGACTCAACCCCGGCGGGAAGGGAGCACGAGACATGCAGCCGTACCGAGTACGAAAACCACACATACCACCCAGGCGTACCCGAGCGCTCACCCTCGCCCAGCGCGGCGTCCTCCCCTCCTTTCCTTCCTTTCCTTTCCTTTGCGATCATCGATTCAACCCCTTCAATATCCCGAGCCCTATCCATTCGTGTCGTGCGGGGTACTAACAGAAAGGCCGTTCAGGCTGTTTGGAGTTCGAATTACACCCCCCCCGGGGACTCTCGTCCTCCTCGGCTGGGTAAGAGATGAGGAAAGGCACATAATTGCATCTTCCCCAGAAGGGGAATAGTCCACGCCACTTTTCGTGTGGATTTGCCGTCTACATAGTAGGGACAAAGTAAAACGTTTCAAAAGATGGCCTCGTGTGTTATCATGTCCAAACAGTACAAGAAGATCCAACGTCCTTCTTCCCACAACGCCCGCGCAGCACTCAGTTCTGGTTCTCAATGAGGTTGCTCGACGCCTTAAGGTCCTCGCCAACCATCTCCTTGACCAGCGAGTCGAAGTCGACCTTCCGCTTCCACCCGAGCAGCTTCTCCGCTTTTGCCGGATCGCCGAGCAGCAAGCTGCATGTCAAGAGACCTCGTCAGTAATCGAGAAAGCGTAAAGCAGAACGATGGAGGGTGAAGGGGATCCAACGCACTCGACCTCAGCGGGACGGAAGTACTTCTCGTCGACCTTGACGAGCACACGCCCCGACTTCTCGTCGAAGCCCTCCTCGCCTACCCCTGTGCCGCGCCACTTGATCTTGTAGCCGAGAACCTCGAACGACTTCTCAACGAACTCGCGCACGGGATGCGTCTCCCCAGTCGCGAGCACGAAGTCTTCTGGGCTCTCCTGCTGAAGCATCAACCACATGCCCTCAACGTAGTCCTTCGCTATTCGCGTCCCGTACCCGTCAGCGCACGCATTCGCCTGCCGGAGACGCTATTGAACACATGCTTACCGTGTCCCCAGTCACGCTTCGCGTCGAGGTTCCCGAGGTAGAGACACTGCTGCTTGCCGAGGTGTATGTCCGCGACGGCGCGCGTGATCTTGCGGGTGACGAACGTGCGCCCGCGACGGGGCGACTCGTGGTTGAAGAGGATGCCGTTGCACGCGTACATGCCGTAGGCCTCGCGGTAGTTGACCGTCATCCAGAACCCATACAGCTTCGCGACGCCGTACGGCGAGCGAGGGTAGAACGGCGTCTTCTCCGACTGCGGCGTCTCGACGACCTTGCCGTACAGCTCCGACGTCGACGCCTGGTAGAAGCGCACCACCTTCTCGAATCCGCACGTCCGGATCGCGTCGAGCAGGCGCAACGTGCCGAGCGCGTCGACGTCGCCTGTGTACTCGGCCATCTCGAACGAGACCTTGACGTGCGACTGCGCGCCGAGGTTGTAGATCTCCGTTGGGCGGACGTTGGCGATGATGTAGACGAGGTTCGTCGAGTCTGTCAGGTCACCATAGTGTAGCTTGAACTTCGTTGGCCCTGAGGGAAACTCAGCTCATGATGGGAAGAACACTATTTGAAAGGCTCACGTTCGTGAAGGTCGACATAGAGGTCATTTAGTCGGCTGGTGTTGAAGCTGGAAGAACGACGGATAATACCGTGGACGTCATAGCCCTTTTCGAGCAGAAGCTCGGCTCTGTACACAGGTTGGTTAGATCTGAGCATGGTGTTGCGTGCCTGCAATTCCCTATAGCCCCTCGTCCCACACATCATCCCCAAAAGAACTACGGTCCGAACCCCCACTCCAACGCCTGCCGGTCTGAAGGCGATGGCCACCCAAATCGGCCACAGGGGATTCGTTGGGCAAGACGCATATAGCGAGTTGCGCACACGGATACGCGTCAAAATAGGTATGAACGCGTACGTCACGAGCCAACCACCATTGCTTGATTGTGTACCCACCGCGCTACTGCCTACATGCGCACATACACATGGCATATCAGGCGTTTGCATGCATACATGCAGTCACTACAGTTGGCGGCCTAAAAGTCACTGCACCAATCGAAAATGTCCCGCGCGGGACCATGCGGCCGCGAACGACATCCTGACATGAGGTCGCCGGCTCTCAGCTCTGCAGTCCCTCTGCCTTCTCCAATCCAGCGCCCGGGGCCTGAACGGGCACGGAAATAACCCCGCAGGATGCCGCACTTTCACGACAGTTCGACAATTCCGCGTGTTGCACATGTCTTAAAAAGGACAGCGTGCATTCCAACCGTCGCGGAGACAGGCGAATCGCCCGCGCCCGCGCTAAGCACGGCGCAGTTTAAGGAATGGGTGCAAGGCAGAATGATGTCGCACGAGCGGCGGGACTCTTGCCAAGGAGGCTGGAAATTTGAGATGAAGGAACGCAGGACTCACAGATATGAACCATCCTGGCCCGTGATGCCTGTGCTCCAATCAGACGCAATCGCGGTCGGAGTCTGTAGGTGGAAGAGGATGGCACGCACCAGAGATTAGCGCGACCTTGCGCTTGCGATATTCGCCCATCTGCTCCTCTGTGAACTTGGTCGTGAACGGCGCGGGGACATCTGCGATTTCGGAGGCCATGGTCGTGGTGCGTGGATGTACTGTGGGTGGAGTAGGGGGTGTCAGGAGGGAAGGAGCGGAGGGAAGGCTGCCGAAGGGGCCAAATGCGCTCTCCGCATTTATTGCAGCTGTTGGCGGCAGGCGCCTTTGCCTGTTCTATGGGCGCTTGGTGGATACAGATCGCTTCTCAAGATCGCGCCACAGTGCCAGTTCCTCATCCCTCCCGCCCTGGAGCCCAGTTATCGCCCTCAAGTGTCAGCCTGTCGGCGGAGAGTACGCCAAAACTGTGATCGCGAGGCCCGATAAAGCCGATTGGAATGCACTGAAGCAGCTCCAAAGTGTGCGCGCGTATGGGCCGCTCCAGGGGGCGTTTGGTCTCTTCGTGAGCGGGGCGGCCAAAAGACGCATGAGCTGCGCGCAGGCGACTGTTCCATGGATACAGCATCAGACATACTTTAGAGAAGTACAGCTAAACAAGGCGGCGAGTCCACGCCGCAGAGATCGCCGCGTGAGGGCGTGCGCGGTTAGTGCACTGTACACAGAAGTCCTCGACGCGCGAGCTCGAGGCGATAGGCACGGCAAGCGCTCGTTGGCGGTCTTAGATGATCTCGGATGCGCGACACACGCCCCTTCTTCCGCAATCCACGCCTCCTTCCTTCCCCTCCTCCTCCATCGATAGCCCCTTGCTCTCTAACAACCATCTAGCTCATATCCAACCATGTCTGTACGCGTCCTTGTCACTGGCGGCACTGGTCTCGTCGGCCAGGGCATCAAGTACGTTATCGAAACCGAGCCCGCAAACTCGCACTTCGGTAAGCGCGATGGAGAGGAGTGGTTCTTCATTGGCTCCTCGGAGGCCGACCTACGGTAAGTTCTCTTGCTGTTGCCCTAGGCGCGATTGGAGTAAAATAGCGGGCAGGAACCAGGAGCAGACGAAGAAGCTGTTCGAGAAGTACAAGCCGACCCATGTAATCCACCTTGCCGCGCTTGGTGCGCTTTGCAGTTCTTTCGCGTCGTGTTCTGCTCTGAAATATGACTTTTATCGCACATTAAAGTTGGCGGTCTGTTCGCAAACATGGCCCGGAAGGTGCGTCGCGTCCTAGTCGTGTTCACGCCTGCAAATCCCGCTCGTTAATCAAACTCGGTCCGGGCAGCTCGACTTCCTGCGGGACAACATCCTCATCAATGACAACGTCCTTCACACCGCGCACGAGTTCAAAGTAAAGAAAGTCATCTCCTGCCTCTCGACGTGCGTATATCCCGACAAGGTCGAATACCCGCTCGATGAGACGAAGATTCACCTTGGCCTCCCCCACGAATCCAACTTCGGCTACGCGCACGCAAAGCGTCTGGTTGACATCCAAAACCGGTGTGATCTCTCCAACTGTCAGTACGGCAATAATAATATAACCTAACGCGCATGGGGTTACAGCGCATACAAGGACCAGTACGGCGACAACTTCACGTCTGCAATCCCCACAAACGTGTTCGGCCCTCATGACAACTTGTGAGTACCCTGAGGGCAATCCGCACTTTGTGCGGGATGCCCTATCTCCAGTAGCGACGTCACTGACAATTGTTTCCAGCGATATGGAGAGCGCACACGTCCTTCCTGCGCTCATCCACAGGTGTTATCTTTCCAAAAGTGCGTTCCCGCCTTGCGCCCTGCCCGCCGCATCGAAGCTCACTGACAGGTTGGCGTCCCGCCTCTCATGCTTCTGTTCCGATCCACACAACGTCTACCGCCTTCCATGCCATTGCGCGCCACCCCCCAATCACCCCCTGCCCCTGACCCATGTGCAGAGAACGATAGCCCGTTCGTCGTGTGGGGCTCGGGCAAGCCGCTGCGGCAGTTCATCTACTCGCGCGACCTCGCGAAGCTGTTCGTGTGGATGCTGCGCAACTACGACTCGGTCGAGCCGCTCATCCTCTCCGTCGGCGAGGACGAGGAGGTGTCGATCAAGCACGCCGCAGACGCAGTCGTTAAGGCCGTCGGCTTCACGGGCGAGTACCGCTTCGACACGACTAAGGCGGACGGCCAGTTCCGCAAGCCCGCGTCGAACAAGAAGCTCCTCGCGCTTGTCGAGGAGACAGGGTTCAAGTTCACGCCGTATGAGCAAGGTCAGTCGTCGTCATAGCCTGCATGGAGAGTGAGATGGATGCTGACTGTGGACGTTGTGCGCGTGTAGCGTTGGAGGAGACGGTGCAGTGGTTCTTGCAGAACTACGACACTGCGCGGACGGGAAAGCCGCAATAGGTTCCAGGATATTGTTGTAGAACTTTTGTAGAGTTTTATCCGACAGTGCGTGCTCTGGGTAGGCAGACCGGGGAAGACTGGACGAGCCCGACGAGTTGAATAGCAGAATCTTTCTTCTCTTCCCTTTGATTACGTGCAACCGCGGTGACGACGACCTTGTGGATGGTAGAGGAGGATCAACATGGTATCGAAAGGAACAGGTTATAGTGTTGAGGGCTCAAAGCTTTTTGTATTCTGTTTTAATGAGAGAGAACTTATTTGGATAGGAATAGAGGGGTAGCCTGGAGGCCCCCGACCAAACCTGGGACTTCAAGAATCAAGTTGTGGCAACCCTGGGGGGTGTGTTGTTGATGCCTGCAATGGCGGAATTGGAGGCTGTACTCGATGTCCTAGGATTTCGCTCAAAGCTGTTGTAAGTGACCATGTCAGTGGAAGGGTGAGGAGCGGGATCGAGTCCATGACGCTGCGACGTAGCATAAAGACAAGCGTCGTTGTCTGTTTTCGGACTCGCGCGTCTAGACTACCAAAAGCAGGAGTGTGCGTTTTGAGAATGCACTGCCGCGGGCGCTTGAGGAGGCTCTTGTGCCACGACGTTGACGAGGGCATTCAACATCTCCGGTTTTCGAGCGGGGGCGGGATTCTGGGTCGATGCTAACACCATCTCGTGTTGCCCCCGCATCCCTCCATCTTATCCGCCTCACTCGCACCACCTCCCGCCCCATTTCGTGGACTCGCTCGTTCCACCCCACTCCATGCCATCTCGGTTCTTCCCAGTTCTTCGCCCATAACAGACACAAGCCCGCACAGCCGGTCAACATCCGCACGGATAGCGTCTTTAACGACGATGATCTGTACCAATCAGGCCTTGTTCACACCTTACAGCCCAAACGGCTCACGGCTGCAGATGTCCTCTTCGTCCCAGACGATTGCCCCAAGATGGCTGTTCTCTTCAAACCGCCGGTGAGGAAGAGCGCCTCGGATGCAACTAATTCGCCATCCTCTCTTAGTCTTGCCGCCCTCAGAACTCCGCCTCCACAGAAAGTCGTTTTCCGCGCCTCCATGACGGATCAGACGGTCACATTCCCCGCTGGCTGGGGACTCTTGTACTGGAAGCCCCCCGCTCGCGGCACGTCCGCCGCTGAAGGCGAGATCCGCTACCGCATCATCGCGTCCATCGCGAGTGAACCCCGCGCCTGGAGCTCGCAGAAGGTCCGCGCGCAATTCGCCGCCTCAACCGACTTCTGCATCGAGGACGGCAAGCCCTGGAGCGCCGGGCTCTTCGCCAGCGTCCTCCGCCAGCTCGCGTACTCAGAGTCCCTCATCTCGCCCCAGGCCATGGCGGACACCCTCGCGGACCACTTCGCCGAGCGCTACATGGACAAGCGCCGCGTCCAGGCCATGACCGACCCCGCGCTCGCGTTTCTCGACCGCGTCCCCACCGTCGACCACCGCAGTGTCCTCCCGCGCCTGGAGCAGTTCGCTGTCCCCGACGACCCAGCTGTCGCCATCCGCGCGTGGGAGACGGACCCTGCGTCCACTCGTGCGTACAGCGATGGGGCGCAGCACATTGACGGCTCGATGGGCGCCGGCGTCGTCCTTGAGCACATCACCAAGCGCGGGCGCCCCGTCCGCCGCAAGACGCGGCGCGTGCACCTGGGCAAGATCCCCCCGTACCCGTACAACGTGCACGACGCGGAGATCGTCGGCCTGGGGGAGGCGCTCTCGCTCGCGGCGGAGGAGCCCGCCCTGACGCGGCTGTCGGTGTACACGGACAGCAGGCTCGCGCTCAACGCGGTGCGCTCGTCTGCGGAGCGGCCGGGGCAGTGGCGGCTGGCGGACCTGGTGCTGCACCGGTACGACGCGCTGCTGAAGCGGCATCCGAACGTGGAGGTGACTTTTCGGTGGAGTCCGGGACATAGGGGCATCGAGGGGAACGAGATTGCGGACTCGCTCGCTGCCCAGGCGTGCATCCCGCCACGGCCACTGCGAGAAGGAAGGCAGATTCGATAGGCAGCGATCGAGGAGGAATTTTGGGGGCTGATTTGTTGTTCGTTCGGTGGTCCAGGGTTATCTGGCTTTCGCTACGATGGATTGCTACATTCTTACATAATCTACTCCCCCGTCTCACCTACGCGGTCGCTGCTATGTGTTCACTTTCTGGTCGGAAACAAAGGATCTTTTGTATCACAGGAGCTTTGACCGGTCGATTTTTTTTCTGGTGAGTTAATCTCCGCCGGTCACTTCTTCAACCGCGACACTAATCTCCGTAGAAAATCTGGGCGTAGCACGCTCCGGACAAACCCCAGAAACATACCCCGTTCCAGACGAGTGTTAGTACTTATGGCCTCTGGCGCGGGAGAGCATTGAGGTGGGTCTTGATTTCAGACCTCGAGAGATGGTCGTCACAGCGTCGGTCGGTCGCCGCTTGCCGCCAGAGAGCGAATAGGGGCAGCCTCTCTCTCGTCTGCCTTGTGATGGATCAGAGGGCATCAAGCACCCTTCTGCTTGGCCCACCTGCGGGCCTTAGCCATGTCCCTGACAGACGGGTCGGGGCAACGACGCGCCCCACACGACCCAGACTCCCTGCTGAAATGTTAACCTCACCCACCTACTCACCTTCCTCGCCAGATACACGTTGGGACTCTGCGCTTCTCTCTCTCTCGTCACCGCCATCCGGTCCAGAGGCTGGGAGCTTCCTGTGCCCTCGGCGCCTCGCCGACGGCAGACTCAGAGAACCTACAGTGTAGAACCTCCATCAATCGCATGCGAGCCGGCGGCGTCCTCCCTGGCGAGGCCGATCAGGACGGACACGAGGCTGGCGACCCGCACACGTCGCTGAGTCGCTGAGTGTCGGATGTCGAGTCCTCGGAGCAACCGCGTAAGTACGGGGACGGATGCCACGGCGACACCCACTCCGCTCGCTCGCGTAGGGGCGCCGCTCGGGACACTCGTCGTGAACGACCGCGTCATCTCCGCGCTGGTTCATGTCGATGACGATAGCGGTCGCAGCAGGGTCGAGACGAGCGGTCCATGGCAGTTGCGTGCGGAGACACGATCGTGTGCCCGCCGGCTCGGGTAGGGTTTTTGTGCCTCCCACCACACCCTATGTATATGCTTTAAAATGGTGATCTTGGACCCAGCATGTGGTTGGACGATGACCGCCAGCTGGACCCTGAACGCAGAAGTTAGGGACGTGGGGAGGTCCGGAGACTCATCCAGGTGAGTCCTTGATGGGTTGCTGTATTGGTTGAACGGTGTCCCCACGATTTCTCTAGGTCGGCATTTGACAGAACTTGCGCGTATATCCCTGACCGCCGACTTTCTACGATTGGTTGGTGAACACCCTACGGATGATGCATACACGAAATAGCTCCCGTACCCCCGAGGCCACGTCCAACAATGCTCAGGGGAGAAGTTAATTGTTAACGACGGCGCTTCACTGGCGTTGTGATGCCTCCGCCCGGCCATGCTCACCGCTCCCCACACCCGTCATCCGAGGTTGATCATGATTTTTCTGGACGTCCTGTTCCACATGGCCTGGCCGCCCGCCTCGATTTCTCTCGGGAGATTTTGCTGCGTCGCCCCTCAGCAGACTCGCTCATATACCGAGATGCGCCCCAGCAGAGCCTCGGTTGTTTTCCGACATTTACCCGTCGTCTCGCCACCGCCGCAGCGAATGTCGAGGACGTTGGAGGATTGCCCGAAGAAGAGGCTCATGCTCGGTATGGTGTAGCGGCTATTAACACGCTGATCCGTGGTGGGCAGTACAAGTACGCGGGGCTCCGGAGTCCAGTCTGTAACTCCTCCCAAAAGGTCAAATGGTGTCGTCGACGGTTATCCTCCTTGGGGCGATCTCCTTGGCAGCGGGTGCTGCAGCGCAGAGCACCGCACCACAGTATGGACAGGTACGTCTCGAAATACTTTGGTTACTTGCTACAGCTTTATGTTGACTAACGGAATTGGCAGTGCGGCGGTATTGGTTGGACTGGCGCTACGACGTGCCCGGATGGGTGGGGGTGCTCTGTTCTAAATGACTACTACTCCCAATGCCTCCCTGGAGCCTCAACGCCGACGAGCACCGTTGCCACCTCAAGTGGCGGTAGCTTGCCGACCTCGACCACGGGCTCGTCCCCCAGCGCCACAGTCACCCTGATCCCCGGCGAGTCGTTCATCCGCGCCGTCGTACGTTCCTTCTCGCGCTCCCTTTTCCCACTCCATGTTCAAATAAACCATTGACCCATCCTTTCTTCACGCCGCCCGCCCTATTCCCTTCGCCGCCCCCGCCCGCGCATACCTATGCCTCCATAGGAGGACCCGAACTTCCACCAGTACTTGCGGTCCGAGGTGGCGAACACGGCGTCGGATGCGGTGCTCGGGGACCCGTCGACGGCTGCGCAGTTCCAGATCACGGACGGGCAGCTCATCCAGCTGCTGCCCGACGGCTCGAGCCTGTACGCGGCCGTCGAGCCCCGCGCGGACGCGACGGTGATGAAGCTCAAGATGTCGTGGCAGGACACGCCCGCTAGCGGGGAAGCGGCGGGCACGTTCATGTGGAGCGGGGACACCGTCGAGTGGTCGATCGCGAGCATCTCGCGGCCACAGCTGAACGTGAGTTTGCGTCCGTATTTTCTGTGATTGTTTGTGCGAGATTTCTGACGTCAGCGGGAAGGCGTGGCTTGTGTGCCCGGACGAGGACGGGAACAAGGACGTGTACATCAACCTGGGGTCGTACGATTACGAGACACCGGCGGGGTGCGCGGACGAAACCATCCATGCGTATACGGGACCGTATGCGACTGCCTGATGATAGAAAGTACGCGGTCGGGTATACTCTGCGTTCGGCAGTGTACTGTATGTTTGCATCCGAGTTGCAAAATACGCTCAGCTGGCATCGTTGGCTGGATTGATGCTGCCTCATCGGGCGAGTAGGTTGACAAAAGGAATGCATAGACTGTGCTCTAGGACAGAACGGCAGGAGTGAAAGAGGGATAGCCTTCTGCAGCTGTGGACTTGGCCAAGCTCGGCCTTGGGTGATTAACTTCCGGGCCGATGTTCCGTGTCGGCGTTGCCCAGCGAGTGAACAAGCTCGCGGTTGTTTCTGCGGCCCATTCTTCCTCCCATCTCGGGTTGCTTCGCTGTGCGTTGTTGCAGGTAAGTATGCACCTATCTGGAGCATAATGCATAGTTCAATGGTTTTCTGATCGAAGACTTCTGTTTCAAGTCCGAGTCGTGGGGGCGACTCAGATTGCGACGTGGCGCAGCGGGGGGACTCAAGACTTGGCACACGTCTCCTGGTTACTACACCATGCGGCCGCCATGGGCCCCAATTCGATTTCTTCTCGCAGGCGGTAGAGAGCTTACCGAGGTGCGAAGATGGGGCATCCTTGTCTCGGCCTTGGCCCTGTAAGGTGCACACATCTATGTCCCATCCGTGTGTTCCCGTCTTGCCATCCCCCACGACACCCGCCATATGGCGCAGCAGGCGTTGTGAATCGCCCACCAGGGATGGTCCGTCGTGTCTTCTTGTGCTCCTTTTCCCTCCCACGTATCGCGGCTCAGGGCGGCGGAAGTCTCACTAGGGTGTGGCTTAATCAACTGCCTGTATGCTTGCTCTTTTCTGGCACCAATTGCCCGCAAACACGCGTACATCCGTACCCACGTACGGCAAGCGACTCGGATGCCCCTCGACTTCTCCCGTGACCGTTCATATGCGCGCACATCGCTGACAGACACAGAGACAGAGCCTTGGCCCGATCCGCTCTTTGGGTCCCTGCTACCCTGTCGACGTGCATAGGTTCGTATGCATGCCTCTTCGGCACAGAGTGCGATCCGACCTTCCCGCTCATTGAGTGTGGGAATGCCGATCGCGGACTGAGCTGGCCCTCCGCGTGCTGGCGATTCTCCGGGAGATGCCCCTTCACTCGAGCCAATCAGACAGGACGATCCACCCAGGCAATTTGAAGCTTAGTACGACTCTGGACCATTTGCGCGCAATGCAGCAAGCCTTCGGCAAAGCTCCAGGTACGTCATCGCCCAGTCGCATATTGCCTGCCTGATGCACGCTGCCCGCGATTCATTGTAGGTGCCATTGCGCGACAGCCTGGTCAGGGCTGGTCCCTGACAAGCCATCGTCTCAGACGTCCTCGCGTCACGGCGTCCCTCGCAACCTGCCGCAGGCATTCAGTCCCCCTAGATCTCGCGCGAATGCGGATTGGGAACGCTCTCGCACGTAGTAACGAACTTTTCGAGAAAACAGGTCTGAGCTTGGAACGCGATTTGTCAAGAAGGGTGGCACAATCTGACCGTGGTAAGGGGAATACGAATACGTCCGCCGGCGCAGCGAAAAAAAAACACGCTGTGATTACACGGCGAGCTCTAACGAATAGCCTCTTCGGCCCCACCCAATTCGGTTCTCCGCACTCTAGTGCAGGCTCGTCTCATTAAGACTTGCCAGACTAGACCAGACGAGGCAACCCCCACGACCAGTGTTAAGCGCACCCCCTCGCCAGCTCGACGGATCGCGCTGTACAATGATAGACTCGCGCCACAACGTGGAAACGGGCACCCCTTCTTCCCTTTCCGCCCCCACGCTCGCGCCCCTTTCCACCCATTTACGCTGCTGACGGCGCTTGGTGCTCCTCAAATTCCTCCATCTCCTTCCGTGGCGTCCTTCTCGTCCACCGGATGGGGCAACCCCTTCACCTTTGTGGCGTTGCCCCTGCGTGTTCTCCGTCGTACTAGTACGTTGCGCGTTTGCGGTCTCCCCGCCACCCCCTCTGCTCGCATGCAACGTGCCCCGCTGGCCGAGCGCTCTGCTCGGGCAACGGGTGCTGGATGCAGTGTGGTGACGCCGCAGAGGTGTGCCTCCAGCCTCGTGGGCCGTACATGAGGCACCGTAATCATGCGCGGGAGCAGATGGCGTAACTTGCGCAGGGTCCCAGCTTCGAGCTTCGAAGATCCTGCGGAAAGGGACGAGGGGCGCGCGCAGCTCACGTACGCTGTACGTTACCGTCGGACTCGGATGTCGAGCGGCCCGAGACCGGACGCAGGGCGTGGAGTGCGCAAGACACGGCGTGCGGGGTCTGAGGCCAGGGCATCGGTCTTCTCGAAAGGCGAAAATCGAAAGTTCAAGGATGCGTGCAGGGGCAGACGAACGAACGAACGCGGCGTGGGGGGAGGGAACGCGGACGTGGATGTGGACGAGGTCATTGACGTGAATGCGTGTTCGGTCATAAGATGATATAGCGTTAATTTACAAGCCAAGGGGGGACGCGCGTGGACGCAATATACAGCATGACGGTCTGGGGAGCCGAGAACGGGGGAATTTGGTCTATGGGAGAGAGGAGGGCCATTGACGAACGATGAAGGGGGGGATTGGGTAACGAAACGAAACAGGGTGTGACGCACTCAATCGAATTCGGATTTCGCAGTGCAGCCTCAGGCTCGCGCTTGGTCTCGGCCAGATGACTACAGGAGTACAGAGCCAAGCCTGCTCTCTGCCGCCCGAAGAAACCACGAACTCCGGGGATGATGGTCGATGGCTGGTCTTCAATTCCACCCCTCCATCGCCGCAACACGATGATTGATCCATGCAATTGCAATCCGCGCAAGAATCGGATTTGGGCGGCCCGAAGCGGGCTGATTGCTGATCATTGGCCCTGGGCTTGGCTCGTTTTTGTCGCGGTGACCTTCCCAATCTGGGTCTCCTTCTCAACCTCCTCCTTCTCGGGATCTCCCCCTCCCCCTCCTGCGCTTTTGCAGTACTTGGCGGCCGGCCGCAAGACCGCTTGGCCCTTCTTGTCGCGGTAGAACAGCACATCCCCTGCAAGTGAGCGCGCACGCGCACGGGACCGGCCGTCGGTTAGCTCCAAGGTTCAAGATTGGGGCACTCTGCGAAGTATGGGGAGGAAGGACGCACCGGTGTCCTCGACGAACTGGCAGTCATTGTAGTTGTCCCAGAGCGCCTTGAACACGGGCTTCTCCGATCGGTGATAGTGTTCGCCAATGAACGCCTGGAGATACTGGGTCGCCTCTTCGCCGTGGTCTGTGATTTCCAAGAGCAGTTAGTGCCAAACCAAATCTTACTAGCTGCGCTACGTAGCCCCGGGATCAGAGGGAAGGGGCTCGCGGGTGGTGAAGCACCGAGCCCAGCGTGCGCATCAGACGGAGGCGGAATGCGCGATGCGCGAAGAATGACCAGACGACATGGGGGGAAAGAAAGCGAAGGTGAAAAAAAAGGAGACTGACAGAATGGCATCTTGGGGAAAAAGTGGTGCACGACGTGGTAGTGCGCCACGTCGTGGAGGAAGAAGCGGCCCATCCAGCCGAGGAAATCGCGGTCCACCGTCGCGGCCGCGCCCCGCTGGAAGTTCCACTGCGGCTGGCGATAGTGCGGCAGCTCAGGGTCCGTGTGGTGAAGGTACGTGATCATGATGAACCTGCCAGGCCCATCGTCGTGCATACAGCCATGTCCGCGGGCGTACGGTACAGAAGGGCGGGAGGGCGGCCGGGAGCGTTATGCGCGCGCGCAGGGCGAAGGCCAAGACAGCGCGAGGAGGTCACAGGGAGAAGATGCCGGGGCACATATTGAACATTCGGGGTCCGCGTCGGGTAGCATACATGTGCGTGAGAGTGCGGAACACAGCTCGGAGTGGCAGAGGGACGTGCTCACCAGTGGGTAACGCATAACCAGGGGATGCCGTAAATTTTGATGACCGACGCTGCACCCCAGGTGATACATGCGAGGCGGACGATAGCGACCATGGCCAGCATGCCGACGTTCGACATCATCACGACGCCCCACTGTTCCTTGGTGAAGAGGATGGAGTTTGCTATAATGCGGCAAGCGAATGTGAATCAAGCAGGGGCAGCAGCTTGGCATCAGAGCCGGGTCGTCGGGGATAGCGGGTAAGGAGACTCACGGTCGAAATGGTTTGTCCATTTCGGGTACCTTTTCTGGCCGGAGACGTTGACGACTATGTCTGAGATTAGCGCTGCTGGCCTGAACGCAAAATAGACTCGATGAACATGGACTTACGGAGGTACGCTGGGAACGCGAGGAGCTGCTGCCGAACGAGCATGTACAAAGTGTAAATAGGCGTGTCCCCAAAGTACTCGTCATAGTCAATCTTGCTGTGGCCGTGGTCATGACCGTGGGCGCGCTCCTCGGGAATTCCGAGATCGCTGCGTGTTTTCGGGACGTATACCTCGTCCCGCTCCATGGAAGCGTGGTTGCAATGGTGACGATGGTGAGAAATCTTCCAGCTGAAGTACGGCGTCCACAGCAGGGTGTGGACCGTCTAGGGCATCCGGGACACATTAGCCGCCGCGTCTAAACCATTCCGAGGCGACAACACCCGACACGTACAAAGCCAATCAAGTCGCACACGTATTGGCTCGCGGAGAAGGCGCCATGGCCACACTGCGGACGGGCACTAGAGTCAGGCATATCCATATCATACGCTGGCCCGGGGCGCAAAAAAAAACACGGACCTCATGACCAATCACCCAGATTCCGGTGAATATGAGGCCCTGGAACCACCAACTGGAGGACGGGCATCACTCAGCCGACATTTGGACATGGTATTTCCGGGACTCACTACACGGTCCAGCACGCCCAGCGCGCGACGGCGGCACCAAGGGGGGTGAGGAGGTGGGCGGCCGCGCGAGTCCTGAACGTCGGGTCGATGTGGAGGGCGGCCCTCCAGCAGACGGTAGCCATGAGGAGGTCGAGACCGAGCCAAGCGAGGCCTCTCCGGGTGTCTCGGACGAAGAGTCGCGAGGGTATCGCGGCACGTATCTCGCGCAACTTCCTGGGTTCGACGAAGGGGTGTCAGTGTCGGGATCAGGAAGGCGGGACGCATATGGGGGTAGAACGTTCTTACCATGGCATAGGTGTGAATTCGGGAAGGTCGTCCTCGGAGTAAGTCTGCGCCGCCTCCGGCTTCGCTTCTCGACTCGCACTGGCCGGGGTGGCGGCTGTCGACATTGTGCTCCCGCTGTCGCGCATCGGTCAGGACGTCGCAGGATGGGCAGGGAGGGAGATCGAGGGTCGAGCCGCGAGAGGGAGGGCTACGCCGGGCGGCAGGTGGCAAGTTGTAGGTGGCAGTGGCACAGGGGGACAAGGCTCGGGAGGAGGAGTGGAGGGGAATTTATCTATCTTGGAAATGGCGAGATCTCCGGCCTCGCACATCCCCAACTGTCGCGCAATGAAAGGTTCTCAAACAGAGATGATTTGCACGTGTGCCGCGGCTGGGAGAGACAAACGCTCGAGTGCTTGGCGGCAATCGCGCTGCTGTGCGGGCGGGTGTGACGGGCCAAGTCTGCGAAATCCGAGCCTCAGGCGATCTGGAACCTGCAGCGCGGCCGGAGGGGGAACTTGAAGGCGCACCGCATCCCGGGGAGCGTGGCAGAGGGAGATTAATGGGCGATTAAGGCAGAGTGTATTTTGAGTGTATTTGTCGAGAGCTTGGGCGAATCTGCCATGTCACGCTCAATGGGAATGTTCCCAGCCCAGCGGCCCATCGCCCTGGTTCCCTTCCGCCTCTCCGTCATCTCCTCACACCCCCGCCCGGGCCTGAGTCCTGCAGATGCGCGTCCCCAGATCCCATCCAGGACAACTCAAGAAGCCCCGACAACCGTCCGCTTCAGACCTGCCATCTGCATCCGCGAGACGCATGCGACGACCGCCACGACCAGCTGCCCGCCCCAGTCTCCGCGCTCTCATCTCTCACTCATGTCTCGGCACGTGGCGAACCTCGATGCCCACAGCTCAAGGCACGTCGCAGTCTGACTGCGCACCTGTATCAGATCACCCCAGCGTTGATCTCAAGTCTATTCCCTCGAAACCGAAATCAAACAGCCCTCCGATCGCGAGGGCCGCCGCGGAACCTCTCGCCTCCTCTCCACCTCGCGCCGCCACATTGTTCAATGGCCCCACCACCCTTTTCCCCTTCTCGGCGCGGAACTGACTTTCATCTCAGCTGCGTCCATGCCGCGAGCACCATGCCGTCGCCAACATCGTCAAGTCGATCGGCATGCGCCCGAGTGCGCCGTCCATGCACATGCCTGGGCGGCAGCGGAGCGTCCTCTGCGTCATCCAACCAGCCACCCAGTGCGCATCGTGGCTGCCGCGAGGCCCCGCACAACCGCGCCGCGAGCGCCGCCCTTCGTCTCCGAAAGGCGCACTTCGCATACCACATCCCTTGGCCACCGGCCGCCCGTCTCCGTTTAGCGCGGACCTACCTGCGGCCGTTTGACGTTGAAGGTTACGTGAGCGAAGGGAGATGATGCAAACACCATGCTTGCCTCGCCCTGCGTTCAAGCCTGAGCCTTTAGCCTACCATCCCGCGAACAGCTTCGACTCTGGCGCGGACTCCTCAGCGCCGCTCGCGGTGAGCAGCTCGGACTCGTCCAGCGGGGAGAGCTCCCTGTACCCGACGTCCTCGCGCCCCTCTTGACGTACGAGCCCGGCCCCGAACCGGACGACCGCAGACTTCTTCCGTTCTGGTAGCCCATACTGCCATTCCCGGCCGTCAGCTTCGGTGTGCGGCCCGAGAACCCGCGCGGGTGCGGCGCAGGGCGCTTGCTTACCTCGACGAGTGCCGTGAGGAACTCCACGACGGGCTGCACGTACCAGCGGCGGATGCGGCCGTCTTCGGTACGCTCAAACCAGCCCAGGTGGCCGCCCGTCTTGGTGACAGCGAGCACGAGGAACGGGCTGTATGGGACCTGTAAGAGCAAAGAGCAAGTTGGACAGTGCAGGGTGACGTCAGCCCACGCCTGTCTGACAGCCTCCGGAGGAAATCGAACAGGAACGAGAACGAGAACAAAAAGCGTCCACAAGATGCGTACATACCTGTGCGAGGGGCAGGCTCTGCTCGCCGGTGATGGGGTCGTCGCCGCTGTTGATCGCGAGACAGGGCACACGGAGTGCGGGCACGAGCCGAGACGAGCTGATCTTGGCGTAGTAGTCGTATGCGCTCGCGAACCCGTACAGCGGCGCGGTGATGAGCTCGTCGTACATCCGCAGCGTGATGGAGCGCCGCCCGAGCACGTCGGCCAGCACGCTGTGGGGGACCCCAGGGAGGCTCGCTGCGTCGAGGAACGGCCGCCGGTGCAGGCGGAGCAGCGCACGCAGCGCGCCCCCCAGGACGAAGCGATAGACATGACGGCCGATGAACCGGCTGGGGAGGAAGTGGCTGCCCTC
The DNA here is from genome assembly GCA_022814645.1 of Ganoderma meredithae. Lineage (NCBI taxonomy): Eukaryota > Fungi > Basidiomycota > Agaricomycetes > Polyporales > Polyporaceae > Ganoderma > Ganoderma meredithae. The sequence goes on from JAKLMY010000150.1 coordinate 65,571, forward strand.
GAGGAAGTTCCATGGGTTCGCGAGCGTCACGAGGCCCTGCAGCGGGCAGGCGTCGCCTTCCTCGCCGGCGTACTTCGCGAGAATGTTTGCCCCAAGCGAAAATCCTATCGTTACCGGCTCAGCGGCGCCCATAGCATAAGCTCGTGTCGCGGACGTGCTCACCTAAACCGTATATCCTGCACGCGGGAAACGTCGCGGATATCCAGAGCACGACATGCCTGATGTCGTCTGACGAGCCCGCCTGCGAAGCACACATCGGGGTCAGCCCCTGCTCCTGCTCCTCGGACCGCCCGGCCGCGCAGATCATTGGCTACGCCCACACTTACATGATATAATCGCGGCGTGACGACGGGGCTCCCATTGCATCCCCGAAAGTTCAGCACGACCGCACGGAACCCTAGCCCGCCGGCTTGGCTGCTGGGCGTCGCCCTCGCAAGGACCGCCCGGACGTAAGCTTCGTGCGAACCCCCTGTCAGCCCGTGTGCCACAACCAGCACATTTTCGTTGTCCCGGATGGGGTTGGAGGAGAAAGGCGGGGTGACGTCGACCGTGACTACGCCTGTTGGAGCGAAGTGGTGAGTTGGCCGCTCACCCTGCGGCAGCGGGATCCATGCGCACGCACCTCCGTCGGGAAGCTCCAAAAACTTCCTAAAACGGAGCAAGGTTAAGCACAGCTCAGACGACGATGCTTGGCGGGCGGACAAAGGCCGAAAATGCGCCACTATGAGGCAGTTCGAATGATCGTGACAAATGCGACGCCGTTTCTGGTGCCTTGAACAGCGCTCTCTGAGCACTGGGACTCCGGGCGGCCGGAAGTTACACTTTTTGATCGACGGAAGAGGAAGAAGGGAGGGTGAAACGGGACCCACCTCTCGTACACGACCGGATCTACCTTGGAAAAATCGCCGAGGGAACAGTAGGCTGTTTGCGCGTCTCCGCTGCACAGTGCACGGTGCGCGGTGGCATGCGGGGCATGTGGCGTGAGCGACGAAAGTTTAAAGACTGAGCAAGAGAGCGCAAGGAGGCGTACCCAGGCAACCACCAGACGCCATGGAAATGGGCTGTAGGTCCGAGTGCCGGAACCTTGTCGCGGACGAGTTGCGCGAGGGTGATTGCGGGTCCCCGGGGCTTGCCATCGGGCTTCATGCCAATGTCAGTGTCCTGAGTGTCGGCTTCTCGAGGGAGGACGCCGGTGTCCGGGGCCGTGTAGAGCGACACGAAGGAACTGGCATAGTGCGTCTTACGGCGCCATGCGACACGTATCAGACAGGCGGTGCATATGAACCCTACCGCAAGCAGCAGGTTGAACGCTGTCGAGAAAGCACCATTACCTATGCGCATACGACAAGTTTGAGCAAGACAGGAAAACGGGATCGACGTACCCATCGCCACGAGTCACTAGTCAAAGGCTGCCTTGTCGCCGCCGGGGGCGGTGGGCGTCGGTGGTGAGAGTCTGAGGTGGACAGCAAAGCAGAGGTCGAACCCAAACAGGTACGGTGAATGCGAAGACGAACCCAAGATCCAAGAATCCACGGGGAGTAGGTCCGTGAATGGCAGCCGTGAGAACGTGATCGCATACGCTATCATGAAACATTACCTAAACGATTCGCCGGTCGATGAGCGTGCGCTAGAAATTCACGAGAGTCATGGTGGTTTGGTGGCCTGCTCTGTACGGCGGAGATGACAAGAAAGAGCAACGAAGCCAGCTCATCATCTCGGCGCTTATCGGCGACAGAGCAATCTTGTGGCGCTGATCGCTCGTTCGTTATGGACCCGGAATGCTGCTCAAATGTGTTCCTGCATGTCCACAAACGCTGAGCGTATCTGAACATAGGTAAGACAGAAGATTGGAAAAGTTTCATGGCCCTCATTACTATGAAGTCCTTTTGTCTTTCTATTTGTCATGGGCGGAACTTGGGGTGGCCGAGCTTGCCGAAAACAGGGACTCGGAGACCCAATGTCTACTAGCGTCCGACTTGATTCATGCACCGAACATAGTTCTGCCGCAACGTCAACATTGCGTGTAACAACTACCGTGCGTGACATATAGGAATAAGGTACGGCGAGCGCAGCCTGATTAGTTGTTTGGGGCAGTCAAGACCGGTTTACCCTTGAAAGTCGTGAGTCAACTGGAAGTGCACTGCTATCCCTCATTTTGGAATCATCAAAAGCGATTTGGTAGAATGAAGTCTTTACCTTCTCATATGAATGACTAGAAGGGGCCCCCACCCCGTCGCTGTCAGTGTTATCTGTCTAATAAGGGTACAAGACGCCTGTGGGATTGGTTATTGTTGTGGTGGCATACAAGTACAAGTAAGTATAAAAGGGGGCCGAGGAAGGCCGCATAACAATACCTTCAACGTCTGAAACATGTTTCAGGATACTCATATATCTCCCATTTTTTCCACAACTGGCATATTGAAACTGAGGGGTCGCGACTTCAGCATGCCAGGTGGAGCTTAGTACTTTGCACTGAACTGCCCAGTCTTTGGTTCAAGGCCATTTATCTGCAACGTCTAGTACAAAAACGGCAGAAGCATGCGGGGAAATCGCACCTGTCTGTGCCATGGTTGTTGAAGGACTCGCTCGCCGCGAAATAGACGAAAGTTAATGCGATCAGGCTTGGAGTCGTCGTGTTGTGCAGCATTAACGCCCGTGACGTCCGGACCGTCGATCCCGGCGGGCAAAATGGCGGCGTCGTCTCTCTCGCCTTTTGTTTTGTACCACCACACATACATGACGGAATCTGTGTTGCGGTGAAATCTAGTTACTCTAAGTCTCTAACCATTGGGCAGGCTCGCCTTGATGTCTGAGAACCGGAATTAGAGTTGATTACTTCTCTGTTACCTCCTCCCGGTGACAGAACCGAGTCTGTTACCAGTTTCACCAGTCGCGGGCGACGCAAACCCGATCGAGACACTCATAGGTAAATGCAATAACACATGCAGATGTAATATTTTACCTCGATGGCTACTTGATTGGACTTGCAGTTTTGTTAGGGTCACCTCATATGGCGACTGGCTCCTAACCTAGGTGCGTTTCCAACTACTTAGTAGAACACTGATTGTATCCATGCTATGTGACCGGATGATGTACGTTTACATGTAGTTGACCCGGGTTCCAGTTTCTAACATGGGCCATAGTCTTTGCAACACACAGCGGGCGAACCCTGCCCCCACACTCCATTTGACTGTCCGCAATAGGAGACACTTACACATCGTCTGGGACTTGTACATAGCCCGTGCAAGCTCGAGAGTGATCTTTGTCTCTCTCCAGAGGATCATGCTGCTGCTCATAAATCACCGGTAAGCGACTCAGGCACTGTGCTCTAGAGAAGGCTGGATCTTCATGTTGAGTGAGGTCTATGACAGGGGATGACTTGTGTGCCGCTCGCTAGCCTGTCGCCGCGGCGTAGTGACGTGTTTCCCCGGCAGATTGGGCTGAAGCGACGCGTCGCGTGTCGTGACGCGCTGAGTAACAGCGGCCTAAGGGCACGTGCTCTGTGACGCCCGTGACCTCCACCGATCGGGGAAGGACGGTGACGAAAGCGGCTAACGGCGCCGGGCAGCAGGGCCTTCGATCCTCCTCCTCCACTCACCTTCTCGCACTCCCTCGCGCGGAGCACATCTCTGGTGCGATCCGAACTGAACAACTCAGGGTGAGTATCACGCTCTGTTGAGCTAACGTTCTGGCAGGGAGCGGAGCCTGGTGCTGCGCCGGGAGCTCCTGACTGCGACCGGCCTCGGCTGTCTGTAACTGAAGCCCGCTTTCCAGATTTGCCGTCTTTCCTTGAGCAACCGCACTCTTTCCTCTCGTAGGCCACATATCCTGTCTGTGTTTCCGTCGCAGCTGGAACTAGTCTCGCTACTCGAACCGAAATCTCCGGTGGAAGACGCTAGAAGCTTCAAGCCCGCAACTGAAGATGACTGCCGTGTCGACGATCATGCCAGAGAACTACGGCACGATCGCGAAGGAAGTGTATGCCCTTGCGGAGACCGAGGATCCGCTCGCGGGTCCGGTGAAGGAAGCGTTGGCGGTGATTGATGATGCCCTCGATACTTGGGGGTGCGTCTTCGCTTGTCTCTCTCCAATCGAGTCCCACATGCCCTCGCGGCTCAGCTTTACATGATCTGACGTCGAGAACAGACAGGAGCACATCTCCCTGAGCTTCAATGGCGGCAAGGATTGTACGTCCTAGTAGCTTTGAGCCCGTTCTCCTGAATTTAGCGTGAATCTGCAGGTACGGTGCTTCTTCACCTAGTAGCTGCCTCCATTGGCCACCGCACGACCTCCTCTACCCGCAAGCCATTATCCGCCCTGTACATCCCCGTAGCATCGCCATTCCCCGAGCTGGAAGTGTTCATCGAGGACGCCGCGCGCGCATACAGCCTCGACCTCTTCCACTGTCCACACTCTGATGGGCCCGTCCGCGCACCGGGCACCACGGATGAGCGCCCAAAGCAAGAGAGGCTACCGGTGAGCATGCGGCACGCTCTCGAGCTGTATAAGGCGCGCTTCCCCGGCGTCGAAGCGATTGTTATCGGGACGAGGAGGACCGACCCTCACGGAGGTGAGTACGTCTTTCCTTAGCGTCCGAGTCCGGTTCGGGCTACGTGGATACAGAGAGCCGAACAGAATGCGCGCTGCGGGTGGTCGGATGGCGATTCAAGGTGCCGTGCGGATGTAACACGGAGGCTGCCGTGATGCGCGGTACTTCGCGGTACATAGGGCAGCGAGTGCGGGACTCATCTGCCTCAGCGAATGGCTGTGACAATTCTGCCATCGCGACTGAAAATTCTGTCTCGTTGCCTGTATGCTCGTAAGATCTTCTCAGTCCTGGAGGACTCCCATCTACTGTGCCTGTCCGCACCGTCAAGCTGTCGATCCTAAATTATCCCCGTCATCGACGTCCGGCGCAGATGCGCAGCAGAGCCAAGTATTTTAGGCGGGTCAGCGGCCCTCCTTCAGGCTTCCTTTGCATCGTGCTTGATAAATAGCCCCTCGCGTCAGGCATATGCGCATATACTACACATACGGTCTCGACCGCAACTTTGGCTTCCATCTACCAGTTATCTATTTCCATGCGTACATTATCACATTGCGGGGTGCTGACTATCTCCTCACAGCAAATCTCAGCTTCCGAAGCCCAACTGACGAGGGCTGGCCGCGCTTCGTGCGCGTGAATCCAATCATTAACTGGTCTTATTCTCACGTCTGGGCCTACCTCAGACGGTTCCGGATACCTTACTGCTCCCTTTACGACCAGGGGTGAGTGTCCAGAACCCGTGGTGCCTGGAGGCACCAGTCAGCGAATTTAACTCTATCTTCGATGATAGGTACACGTCCTTGGGCTCGACGTACAACACGTTCCCCAATCCAGCACTTCGCACGCACGAATGCTGCGCGTGTGGACACAGTGCTAGTCCGTCGTCCTCCAGCGAAGGCCGGGCCCAGTCCTCAGTGAAACAAACCGCCAACGGCCACCCCGTAGCCAGCGCGGGCCCCTCGTCCCTACCCGTACAACGCCCCCCGAGCCTCCCGGAGTCCTTCGTCGTGCTGAACGGCACCCCTGGGATGTTGTGCATCGGGGAGACGACGGCGCCCGCCAAGCCGCTCTCCCCGCTCCCGCACCGCGCTATGCTGACCGACTTCGTCGACCCGTCTGGCCTGGTGTGCTCGGGCGAGCCAACGGTGCACTCGGGGTCCCCAACGCCAGCGTCGATCCCGACGCCCGTCGTGCAGCCAACGTGCTCGGGCGAGCCTGCGCCCACTGCCGCCGTCGAGACGGTGGGGGGGTACGAGCTCGTCAGGACGAACCCGTGCGAGACGTGCACGGGCGATCCTGTCGCCGTAGGAGGGGAGGAGGGGAAGGCGCGGTGTGCGTGTGCGGGCGCGTGTCTACCGGAGTATCGGCCGGCGTACGAGCTGGAGGACGGGAGCTTGGAGCGTGCGGGGAGGGGCGCGGGGCAGGGGGGCGGAGGCGCAGCTCCTGCCGGCTCTCGAGCATAGAAGTTGGGAGGGGAGGTGGGGGTGGGCGGAGGGGCAAAGTCTGAAGCGTGGAGGGATGGGGGGACGCAGAATGTTTGGCTTGGTTTTGCCGGCACTTTGTATCAGTATGTGTGTAGTCCTTGCGTTGTGTTTTCTTACGTGTTTTTGGCAAGGACTTGCAAGCCTTGCTCATAGTATCTAGATTGTGCACCTGTTTATGGCATTGGTGCTGTCTCAACTGCGCCCACTCGGTCCGTAGGTTCTAGCAACACAGCTAGCGTGAGTGCAATCGTTGTTGTTTTGATATCGATGTGTCGCCCGTTTATTATTGTTGCACAGGCAAGGCTCTTGGGACGTCTGCATCTGTACAAGTACCGTCCGCCTTGAGAGTACAGAGTACAATGCGCAACACCTTCCATTCATAGCCAATAGCCTGCCGTCTGGAGCCCTGTCTATGCACGCTATACTCGGGCAGGGCGGAAGGTGATGGTATTGGGCGCGCGCTACGGGACCTGCGCAGGACCACCGAGACCGCGTCGCCACCGCTCTCTCGCGCGACCGGTGGGCCGAGCTCAAGCCAGGGAATGAGTGAAGTGAAGAGCCGGAGGCTCGGGAGGCTGAACATGAGGATCGGCCCA